>NJDD01001474.1:39262-57207 GCA_002245505.1 Calephelis nemesis | reverse complement strand
GCGCCATTATAATAGTCAGTAGAATTATAATCATAGTCTAAAATCTATAAATAAATGATACTAATAACATTAAGGTATGGTGATTATTGTATGGATGTCTTATTCGCTATCTTTAAACTAAAATAACACCGGTTAGACTACTTACGCCTAATCACGTGATCTTATTTTTCTAATTAGAAGAACCCCACACATTATCTTTCAATTAATCTTTACGGTAGTGGACCTCGTTTAAATTGTATCGTAAATAGCTGAATTTTATACTAATTAGGAAATTTAATAAGGGAAAGTGTATGTTGATAAAATCTTGTGTGTCGGCAGTATCAATTTATTACGAATTACACAAAATTGGGCGTTGTTTAAAGTACTTTATTATTTGTGATGTATGTGGTTTAGTGGTCCGGCGTAGGACTTGACTTCTTGGGGACCCCAAGAACCGGGTTGGACAAAAATAGCTCTGCCTGGGATTGGAATTTTGCCTGGTTGGCGTTTGGCATGCCACCTTTAACATTGTGGGAATTAGAGTCTTCGGCTAGTCGTGGGTGCCCTGGTTGTGTCTCTGCCTACCTCTTCGAGGATATGATGAAAACGTCGCTGTCCTGAGATCGGAATGAAAGGCCTATTATGCAAGTCTATCGGTTGTTTTACCTTTCTCAACCGAATAGTGATAGAATCGTTATGGTGACGGCAATATGCAAGGCGCTGGATTACTAACCGTTCATATTCCTGCACAGAACTATCACCTGAGGCCTTTTTGGTAATGGCCTAGATTTTAACATGAGCAAAAACCAGGCAACTCGTAAGAGGTGACTCACGAATTGCCTGGTCTTTGCTAATGTTTATTTATTTTGGTCGTTGCTATCAGGCGATTCATAAGAAAACAAACAATCTTATTTCAGTTATATACATACCTTCCTATTCTTATTTAATAAGATTTTGTTTAATTTTACTATCAAACCACACCTTTAATTTTACCTACAAACATACCCACATATCTTTACGCCGAGTCCTTAACGAGCTTTTTTTAACTTAGCTTTTTTTAACGATTTTTGTAACACTCAAATACTAATGCTATATTTATAACTTCAAGAATAGTACCTACAATAGTAAAAAACAAATTTTTATTTCTATATGAATATACCTATGACATATGTACAAAATATCTTAATAATATGTTAAAAATTAGTATTTTCCACAATTTCTGTCCGAATCGATCACCAAATCCGAATTAGTTACCAATAAAACCTTAAGTAGTCCGAGGTAGTTTATGGTAGTTATGGTTAAACCTAATTATATTTTAAAATTTTGTTTAAATATTCAAACATAAATAATATTGGGTCATAAATCTTAATAATAAATTTATAAGATTTTAAAGATATTTGCACACCACAATGTAATAGAATATGTTAGTAGTAACAAATATATATTGTAACAGCTTTTAGCACACGTATTAAGCAAACAAATAAACTTCATTTTCATTGAAATAAACTTTTCTCAAACAAAAAAAGAGTTTTTAAAATAGGTTCACAAACTACATAGAATTCCATTAGGCATATTATTAGCCCTGATGATTCTGAAAAGTGATGTGGGCTAAATTAAAACAAAATCTGCATTTTTTTGTATGCATTATGCATATAATGGCATCTCACCAAGTGCCGACAAAGGAGGCAGTAAATTGTACTCAATATTTCAGCTTTTCAGCTCCAACGTTTGTTCTCAGAAAAGTTTCCTTGTTACCCCTTTTAATAGCTAGGTACATTCTGCAATAGTACATAGGTGTACTGTAGATAGAAAGAGCGGTACTAGAGCAAATAATTGCTATTCCATTCACACCACGAGGGCAATTTATAGTCCGAATTATTTCCTTGTTGTTTTATTGGGGGATTTGTCACTCACCCCCGCTTTTATAATTGCTCCAGATATCGGGCAGCTTTTTAGATTGGATTTATGTAAAAGGTGTTGGGTACAGTTTGGGTGGATTAGGATTGGTTCGAGTATATAATTAGGGATTTAGAAAATTGGTTCGCATATTTTATTCGAATTGTTTGAAACATGTTAAATAAGGTTTATTTTAAAATTGGTTAAAGGACCGTGGTACCTACTTGGCTTCGTTTTTAGTTATGTTGAACACGTTTTCGCTATTATTTGATGTTCAGGGGAAAGTAACGTGAAGTTATAATCTTTTCTGCTATATTAAAAACTAATAAAAATCGTTAAATAGGTATGTGTAAATAGTACGACAGATGCTAACAAAAATTTAAAACAAAATTGACCTAATATAGGTATTTATGATTATAGGCTAATTAGAATTATGAATAAAAAAATCTTGTTAAACTTACTTTATTATTGTTTAGTATTGTAAAAAAAATACACCTACATAACCGGTATATTAAAAGTGTCCTTATAATTAATTATTTATTGAGATAATAAAAACATAGAAAAACCATTTTTAAAATATAAATATTTCAGAATATTAGCTACTAAATTCCTACAAAATAATATTTAAGTACCTATTTTATTTCGCCAACTTAAAAAATGTTAACTTATGTAGAGCTGTTTGTTGTAGAGCTCTTGCGAGGTCTGTGTAGTAAAACATCAAAAAGTTCATTATGTTTTGAATAGATGTCGCTGTAACCATTAATGACAGCGCCGTCACAAATTTACTATGTATTTGGGTACCAAGTCATGAAATTTTGTTCAGAGGACGATCTTTACAATATTGTGAGGCAAGAGCTAGAAAGTGCTATGTTATTGATCTATTTTTTTTATTCTTACAATAATATTAAAAATCCAACTTATTTTATATGTTTAAAATATTATCGATAAAGAAACTAAATTACTTGAATGTTAAATTATAGATAGGTAAAGTACTTACCTAATGACGCAACTTAGAATATTTTTAACCGCACTGGCAAGTTCATGTTTATGCTTCTGGTATAAAAAAATTAAACTTAATGGGTAGGTAAGATAAGAAAATAGAAATGTTTAGATGAGTAGTTAATTTTCATACTTATCTTAATTTTATTAAAAATATATTAGATTCGAATTAGTATCGGAAGATTATTACTGGCTTCGCTAAAAATAATGATATGTTATCTGATTTTAACGTTAAAAACGGGATAACCATAGATATGAGTGATAACGTAACCTTTTGCTGTAAAGACTCAAAAAATATTCATTTTTTTAATACAGTTATGTACATACTTCTATAAATACCATAAATGCATAAAACTTCCATACTTCTTAGACACATATAGTCAATAAGTAGGTACTTGCAGATAGAACATTTAAAAATTTGATATAAAAATAAGTTTACTTTATCTTTTATGATGATTTTCTGTTTTTAAATCGTTTTTCAATATGAAATTTAGCAATAACATTTTCATATAATTATAAAGATAGGTACCAAGGTATTTGCAAATGCTAAAAATAAATAATAGTATTAATTACCCTGATCTCTAATATTTTTTGTTGTTTGAATAAGTTAGTATTTTTACATACCTATTTAAGTATTTATAATAACCAATGAATGGTATAAATTAATACCATCTTAATCTTAAATAATTTTAACTAAACAATTCATAAAAGTATTATTCGAAAATTTGACTACTGAAGTTAAAAAGAAATTTCCAAATCGGACTCTAAGCTCCAAAGCTCGACGCGTTGAAATGAAATAATAAAAGCATTTTTTTTTTAAATTTAATCGAATTTCTACTTGCACTTTTATTTTTAGATAACATATTTCAAACAAAAAAACGATAGTGTCAAAGTAAAATTGTAATAAAAATTGTGAAGAAAACTTGACCGAACCTCAGTTTAATACTCAGAAAATTTGTTTCAAATTGCAGTGCTAGCGGCATCAATCGAGCTCGTAAAACATCTACTTTACGATGTGTCGACCTTGAATAGCTCGTAAAAAGCTTCGTTGATTATCTCACAGATGGCGTTGTGGACAATTTGAGAAACGTGCGCCCTCTATAGTCATGAACTTACACATCTCGTTCAGAGGTTGTGGTTTTATTGGATACTAAAAAAGTTACGAGTTGCGAGCATCGTCTCTCAAATAATATGGAGATATTGGAGGGTGAATGGGCGTAAAAGACAGGAGACCGACTTTTATTGTTTGTAAATTGGTTGTAAAATTATGAGAACGCTCGTATTGTATGTAATCACAGCAATCAGCTGTTATTTTATGGGATAAATCACTTTATTACCGCAAGCGATGTTTTATGAGACTATAAAGTTTCATTGAAATAGTCAGCGCATTATCACGCTACTGCTTTCTACTTATACTATCTCTTAGATAGCTGAATATTGACTTATTTTTGTTGGTTTTCATAAAGTTTCGTACCTATTGTATAATATTCTGTGCTAGTGTGAATGTTTACAAAATATCACTTAGGTAAATATTCCCTATATAATTTTATTAATTGGTAAGTACTTTTATACCTACTTACATTTTTTTTTGCATAATTATGGCTATTTATTAAATAATAGTTTGAATTTTGTTTTAATATCGGCAAGAAAACAATGAGATAGGTTTCTAACGTCAATAAAAGCCACATAGGCCTTCAACAGACGCTATAATATCGGTGCATTACCAAGCTCTGCGGGATAGATTGTTAGCTTCTTGAGTTAACAAATTAATTAGTCGCGCGACTAGCCAAAACGGAATACGACATAGACGTGTACATAGTATTTGATCTTTAGCAAAAGCACTTTTGTATAATACACGAAAGTGCTATTGCTAAAGGTTCTAAAAACCCCTTATCGAAATCCCTCGTCTATGTCATAAGTTAAGTGGTCACTGTTGTCGTGTTCTGCATATAGTAAGTTCATACTTGTACTACCTACCTTACAACTGCACAGTACACTACCGATAATAATATAGTATATATAGTACTACTTAAATTATGCGCTTCGGCTATATTCGTCAAGCTCCGAATATATTTCAAATTTAGATTAGGTCAGCCAATTTCAAAATAAAAGTATAAAAAGATAAGCCGAAGCGCATAATTTAAATAATAGTACTATAGAAAACTGAACAAAACAATAGATGTCTGGATACATTCTGCAGTACCAACAACACCCAAACGCAAAAAATTGGACATACAGACATTCATTCCTAAATGTCTGCATATATATCGAAAAGCAAGCTAATGCTTCACGGATAACCGGTGTTGTTTGGCGTCTAAGCTAGTTATTTGGGTTCCCGTCTCTAATAAATGAGGAATCCGGTTATTCCGGTAGCGTTAAACAACGATATTATAATGATGTACTTAAAAAACCCGCCAAGCGCGAGTCAGACAGACCAGACACACAGACAGACAGACCGCAGGTTTTATATGATGTAAAAATACAGTTTTCGCAATTTTCCCTTTATCTGGCTATAAAACGTTGCTTCATTAAAAATTTCAGGATTCTGAGTTCACAGAAAGTACGCTATAGGTTTAAATACTCTTGCGAATTACGAAAATTTGCGAAAAATTGCGACTTTAACGTCTGTATTTTTTGATTGCATTGGATCATAAGTTTGATTTTTTTATAGCTCTAACGGACAGTAGGTAGTCTTAAATATATGATATAAACTAGATACCTCTTCGCAGTTTTAAGAAAAGGGTTAGTGACAGACGGAAAGACAATAAAGTGATACTCTAAGTGTTCCGTTTCTTTCTATCGATATACGGAACCCTAAAAAGTTATTGCATTTAAATGAATACAATTTAAGAAAAACAACTTTAAAAACATTAGGATTATAAGTCCTAAAGTTAAGACGAACTCGTACCCACCTCCAGCACACAAGCTTTACAACCGCTAATTATTTGTTTTACGAGACGACTCCTACAATCGTTAAGTTGACGTTTACGAGCAGTTAACACCTCCTGGCATGATTGTGGACGGTAAGCTTAAGTACCACTTAGTATTAATATTGTAAACACATAAAAATTATATAACTTGTTCGCGGCTTCTTCACATGGATTTGAAATAGGGTTGTCGAGACATATTTTTTAAAACAAGTTTTTAACATCAAATAACATTATTGTTATTGATCGCCTCGTTGGCCAAGTGGTTAGTTTCCACGCCTAAACGCCGCTTCCGATTGTGAGACTCGGGTTTGATTCCCGACATTTGTGTAACGAACATCTAGATATCTATATTTTGGCTCTTAGAGAGCTTGTTAAATTAATTTGATAATTTATTCGAGTATTTCTATCGTTGGCTCAAAACGAAAACACAAACACATAATTTGCTTATTTTGGGACTTTAAAAAAACAAAAAGTAGTCTAGAACTTCAATCAGTACTGAAATTTTTATAAATCGATAAAATGTTAAGTTTATTCACTTAACATCTGAATTGTAATTCTAAATTAACCATCAAAACAATTGTTTCCATCCATTCGTATATTTATAGGTATAGCATGTAATTTTAAAAGAACTCTTGTACGAGTATTTTCTACTTACTTAAAAAGCTAATTTTTTCTAGATGTATGTGTTATATATTTTGTTTTGAATTAGAAAATATAACATTAATTACGTTGTCTTTATTCAGTTTTAGAATTTTCCCGAAATAACAAAACAGCATTTATTCCTAAAAAATCATATACATTGATTAATTATGTTTAATTATATATAGAAAATACTCACGTGGTAACCCTAATCCCGAATGAGATGCCGTCTTTAGTGTATTTTTTGTTAAGACATTAGTGTATTACTTGACTTTCAGATTTTTTTGAATTTAGTTAATTTAAATATGTAGAGTACCTAATTTAGGTTAGTGGTTAGAGTAATGAATGCTAAAGTTTATGGTTTTGTGGTAGTTTTTCTTTACATTATTTTAATAACAAGAATACCTACTGTTTATGAGAATATTTTAAATCGAAATTTCTTAATTTCTAAATATTTTAAACACAAAATAAATAATTTTTAATAACGTTTTGCCTCAAACATGACCAGTTAGCTATAAAAATAAAAGTCTATGTTCACCTATTGGTGAAATGAATTATTGGAGTTAATTCCTTCTCCATTTTTCGAGAAATTGTTACTTTTAAAAATTAGTAATTTGTCCTAGTCGTGCATAGTTGAGGCGCAGGACATAAAACATGATAATTTAATTTTAAGCCGAAACAGAATGTCTCTTTATACAGGTTCAAAAGCTAGACTATAAAAATGGTAATATTGATGATGGCAAAAAATTCTGTAGAGTCCAAAGACTGCCATGTTAAAATTATAATAAATCAACAAAATTAGTATTCTTTGAAGTAATTACTAGGTATTCATATTTTAAGATAAAGAAACACTTGTACTATCTAAAATAATTACTACGCTTAAAAAACTCTGCTCACTGTACGGAAATATTAAATAGTATTTTTTTAAATATTTCCCAACATTTTTATGTTTGATATTAAAAATAGATTTATTTATTAACGCAACATAACGAAGCGCTCACGCCAAAGTTAAATTACTAATTATCACCCGGTAAATTACTTAATTTAAAATTAAACTCAATCTCATCCATATCACCACAACAGACGCGAGAACACGGTAATGTAGTCAAACTGCTGTATTTTTTGTAGACAGTAAAAAAACAGCTATCGCGATATAGGGAGGAAGCTGCTGTCTATAGCTACCTGAAATACTAGGCAAACAGGGAGAGATATATTATTACTGATGCGTTTAGTATGTCAAATTACTATTAGTTGATAGTTATTTAGTTTTGTGTGAAATTAGTACAGGTTGTGAATTATGACTGAGCTACTGTGTCCCCCAAGTAAATTATTGTTGAAAGGTTTCACGACAATTAAATTATGTAATTACTTAACCTACCAACAGATTGACCGAAAGGCTACAATTAAGGAAATTTTCGCAAACTTTTTGAAAGGGTTTATATTAATCAAATTAATTTCTGAAAATGAATCTACCATTAGTTTGATAGAAAGTCAGAATTTAAAATATCCAATAAGCTTATTGGAAGGTTTCATGATAGTCAAATTAATTATTTAAAATGGCTACGACTAGATTGACAGAAAGACCACATTTAAGAAAATCTTACAAACTTGTTGAAAGGGTTTTTAGTAGTCAAATGAATATCTAAAAATATCTCTGCCAGCAGTTTGGCCAAAAACTCATTTAAAAAACACTCAAATTTATTGAAAGGTTTCATTATAGTCAAATGAATTACTAAAAATTCCAAAACAATAAAAATTGCTATAAGCAATTTGATTGAAAAGGTCTCAATTAAAGAAAACCTACAATATATGGAAAGATTTTGTTATATTTAAGTCAATTACTGAAGGTTATTCTCTTAAATAGAGAAGTTTGTTAGAAAGATCGCAATTAAAGAAATTCCAAAACTTATTTAAATGTTTCTAGATAATCAAAATTAATAAAAAAATGCTATACCAACAGTTTGGTCAAAGGTCATAACTAGAGAAATTTCACACTTTTTAAGAATAATAAAAATGGTGATATTGTAATAAAAACTAAGGACTCTATCAAAGTTCTAATATGATTCTTTTGCCATCAGTACAATATAAAAAAAAAAAAAAACGTAGTATTTTTTAAGAATAATAAAAACGGCAAACCCTACTAAATACTAGGGCTTTATCACAAGTTCCATGATTATTCTGCCATCAATTTGATATAAAGGTAACAACTATATAAATCCAGTCTTTTTTTTTAAATAATAAAAACAGTAAACTTTGACAAACACTAGGGGCTATATCACAATTTCTATGATGGTTATTTTACCATTAATCAAGGGTACCATCAGGTTTTGCCATAACACATTAAATGACTGTTATTCAGATGTTACTATCAATACAGAAATAAGATCTTATTGCATTCTATATAAGGTCGCTATTTGGTAAGTACATCTCAGGATCTATACTACGTTACATTTATTATTATTAGTATTGATATTTTGCTACATTGACATTTGCTACATTGATATTTTGTGTTACTTAGCTTAGTCTAAATTAATGTTCATTCAGATTAATTTAAATAAACTTAAGAAAAAAGTAGCAATATTTTGTACAAGCTCTTTGATTAAGATTAGATAAAAAAAATATGTTTAATTTTTTTTTCATTGCCCGCTTCTAGCAAAACATTTACATATATTTAATAACTAAGTATGTATGTAAACATATGCTATAAAAGTGATACCTTAATTATTGTTAAACAACATATGATTGATACAACTGAACTGATAGATAATTATATGAACTGTGTTAATTGTAACTTATTTCCACATTTTTTTTAAAGTTTAATTATGTAGGTACTTTTTTTCTATATAGCTATTTAAGCTCTCTTACTTTTAAGCTCTATTTTTGAGGATTGGTTTATATTACTTATTTTACTCAATTTATATTCTTCCTCCTTAGTGAGAACATTAGTAAGAACAGTGTCAGATTTTGGATTTTATAAAATCGCCCTAAAATAAGATGTAATGATAAAATAAAATAAGATGTAATGATAATGTAAGAAATATTTTGCAAGATGATAAAAAAATGTTGCGAAAAATACCAATAATAATCAAATCGTTTTTACTTTTATCAAAACATTTGTATAATATATTATATTACACCCCAGTGGATTGAAACAGACTTAATAAAGTACGCAGAAACAAGACAAACGACATCACGAAAGAGAAAGAAATAATGAAGAAGGCCCGTAATTTATGGGATGCACATTTGGTATGAACAGTGTTAAATAAAAAGTTATTTCCTGGTATGGTTGGAAGAAACACATTTCTAACGGTACCGGTTTTTAACTGATTCGAAAAAGAAAATGTTCTCAATTCGACTGTATTTTTTTATGTGTGTTACGTGATTATTTAGACAATTATAAACTGATTTTGATGATTATTTTTGTAGAGGTAGGTCATAATTTCGAGGTATGTAATCCATCTGGTGGTTAATGATAAAAATTTTATTAACTAAGCTTAATTCTGTAAACCATAAATCTCATATCTGTAATTTAAAAACCACTAGATGTTAGTGAAATGGATATGGGACCATTTCCAAATCATGAGCTTTCTTTTGAAAAAATAATTATCTAGCCTCCACGTGGTACCTACCTAATAAAATAGTTGGAATCGTTTTTGCAGTTTTGTGCTTAATTATAATATTTGGCTTTTTCAAATTCTTCTATCAACTTAAACTAGTCACAGTATGTACACATATAGCAGTGGAATACTTACTAGAAGAGGATTACATTATACTTTTCCCTTAATTTCAGAGTTGTTGTCTGTTACGTCAGTTCAATCTCAGTAACATCTATGTATCGTAACAAATGTATAGTAAAAAACCTGTGTTTGTGTTAGGAAAATATTTAAGAAAAAATCAAATTTGATATAGTTTACTGAATGAAATAAATGATTTGAATTTGAATTTGAATTGAATTTGAAAAAACATACTGTTCTAGTAATTTGTCTACTAGTCTGATTGTTATCACGGAATAATCAAAAAATAAAGTTTAAATTATATCAGATTTATGTTTTACCAAAATCAGCCGAGTAGGAGCTGATATATCTTTAATTCAAGTTTAAAATCTCAAGTTCTTAAGGGTATGTTGGTATTACAAATGGTATCTAAATTTGTGAAAATAGTTAAAGCAATTTTCAGAAATCATATTTTCAGTTTTTGAAATTTATATTTTGATGTGTACTATTGTATCTATATCTATTCTATCTATTCTCTTTATATTGTATTCAATTCAGTAATATTGTATTGACGTAGTAAGTAAGACAGTAAGTTCTAAACTTTATCTTGTACGGTTTTAAAAGTAGACTTATGCTCGTGAATACAGTAATGCAGATAACAGTTTAAAAATAAATATAAAAATGTAATGTTATTCGCGACAGTACCGCCTATCGCTATGAGTAAGTTATGGCCGTTGTAGGGTGAGTTACACCCTGCTTAGGTCACGTGGCTCGAGCGGGATGGGGTTATACAGAAATTAATGCCACTAAAAAGGATAGACGAACTTGGGGCGGCAAGTTATCTTCGTTTCATTCAACTCACACTCGCGCCGCCCGAACGTCCGTATAGATCAATAAAACTACTTTATCTCTTTTTGGCACATCCCCATCCCGTCGGCGACTTCCTAGAACGATACTTTAGTTGGGCTTTCTCCTTAAAAAATAAAAATTTCTAAACGAAAACAGAACTTTTTAAAGTTTGCAACGTTTTGTTAAAAAACGAACAAAAGTTCTTTTCAAAAAAGGAACACAAATATTTCTTTTGTTGACAAATCAATAGTCTATTCTTCTATTTTCAAAAAGCACAACACTTAGCGCAATTGTCGTTTTTTAATGGTAAGAACGTTTTAGCTGTGTTTACAAAGCTAATGGCCATAAAATATTATTACCGGACCATTAAGGCCAGCCACAGGTAGTCCTGGGTCGCCTCCGCTAGTATTTTGCTGCGATAGTGCACCGGTAGTTGAAGTAATTGACGCTGTTAATTTTGTTGTGCACGTTTTTACTGTCAGGTCGTTATATTAAGATTAAACAATCTTCTTTCTAAAGTTTTCGTTCGATATTTAAAATTTGATAGTGTCTGTGTTTAGAGTTCTCAATATACCTAATTCTGATTCGATTTGAGTACAAACTTTTAATTAAAATTGGTGTTATTTATGTTGTGTGCGTCTTATCTTATTATATAGACTTATACGATTATCTTCGATCTTCTAGTGTTCTTGAATTGATGTAAGGGGGTTAGATATGAATGTTCGCAATTTCATATTGAAATCTGGTAGGTGAGTGCATATTTTTCAAAACATGTTGTTATAGTAAATATTATTGTAACATATAAAACAAATTTTCAAACAGTGTCAGTGCATCTAATAAAATACATGCATAAAAATCGTAATTTTAATTGCTTGGTTTCTCATGAAGAAAAGACTAGGTGGTAGAGTTTCGCAGCGACTTATTCGGATTGGTACCACCGCTTTGCCTATTCCTGCCGCCATGTCAGTGCTTGCCATGACATGTTTCGGTTCAGAAGGTAAGGTAACCGGTAAACTTACTTTTGCTCGAGGCCTGACTTCCCGGCGTTAGGTTGGCTAAGCATTATTACCACCATTGGTGACTCTAGGCATTGTGAATATAATTGTACACAAAAATACAGTAATATAATAATAACAAATAATCAACATAAAAGGTGAGCTTTATAGTCTTACAATGTACTAATATAACTTTTTTGAAAGTTAAAATATTATGCAAATAATTAAAAAAAACTGTAATCTTTAGGATTTAAGTAATATACAAATACAATCATAATTGTAACTAAACTCCTTAAATATCTTTATTAGAAACCCGACACATTCGATCACAGATTAATCTTAGTTGAACACATAGTAATCTGGTTTAGTAGAAAATTACTAGCGGCCGTTTACCGTCATTAAGTTACTGTGTCTACTCCGCCTTTGCACTTTGCTAACACAAACCCTTGGCTAGTGTCGCTAAATCTCATTATCTTTAATTATAGTTAAGCACACGATTTGAATAATTTCAATTGATTTAGGTATAAAACTAATTTTGATTTTTTAAAGTGACCATTGGGGTCCGAGGGGGGGGTTACCATAAGCTCTTGTTATTATTTCTGTATTTTTAAACGTTTACTTCTACAAGCAGCTTTATAGCATACTAGCGGCCCGGCCCGGCTTCGCACGGTTATGAAATATACATATAAACCTTTCCCTTCAATCACTCTATTAAAAAAACCGTCTTAAAATCAGTTCCGTAGTTTCAAAGATTTAAACATACAAGGAGACAGAGGAAGAGATTTTTTTTTATACTATGAAGTGATGTTATAGTTTGTAGGTATTTCTTCGATGACATTTGCTATTATTGATATAATATTGTTTTAAAAACTTATGGTATTCAGGAAGGTATTGATGAAAGAAAATCTTTCTGAATAATTGTAATTCAAATCTTGGCTTTAGTTTGTTGTGTCCACATTATTTTGTGATAGGATACAATATAGTCTGTCAACAAACCTATTTACGTGTTATGTATATCAGAAACATGCATGTAGGTATGCTTATCTCCTGAGACTTTTTCCAGTTACGGTAATTTCAAGTAAATGCCATAAAATCAGAAGGTACTAGAAAAAAATATTTAAACAGGATGTGTAATAATTACTGTATATACTACTGAGGATATCAAAGGCAGACTTTGAAAGGCATAACCTATTTCTCACACCATAGGGTCCATATAGAAATGGGATTAACAATTAGAGGTAATGGATAAAATTACTATAAAAAGCCAAGCAAAGAAGCTATACAGATTTCAAACAATATAGTATAATACAATACAAATAATATATACAATATAATATACACTATAAATATTAATAAACATACAATAAAATACAAACATACAATATTAATAAACAATATAATATATGTATATGAGAGTCAAGTAAAAATACTATTTATTACGAATCACAAATACCGCGTAGAAGAGAAGTAAGAGTAGGAAAGAAAACCTTATTTTATAATGTTTGCCATTAGAAATGGAACTAAAACTAACGATACGAGATGAAGAGCTAAAACTACACTTACTGATACAAGTAGAATTAAAACTTATGTTGAAATTCAATTATTTATCAGGTTAAGTTGCAAGTGTTGAGGTAATATTTCGAAATGTGTACAAGATATACAGTAGCCGTAAATTGTAGATACAAAGTTAAGCGACTAATGATAATTAATTTTTAAAACTCAAAGTAACCACTAATGATCTCATTCCGCATAAATTATTATTACACTTTTATAAAATCTTCGCATTTTAGCCTATTTACATAAATTACACATTAAGATATGTGAAATAAGAAATAGATTACGTTATTTATAGATCCGTTAGTGTTAGCGAATTAACATTATAATTACCTAATAAATAGTCTTTTTAAGTTTACAACATATCAGACTGTTCATGGGTTAATCAAATTGTAGGATACTTGTTAATGATAACCACCTGACAATGATAAGTTTTAGAAAGGGTTAATTAGTGACTTATTTTTGATTAATGATTCATTATTTCTTTATTAATGCAAAATGTATGTCCCAATTTAGATTTCATATTTAGAAATTGCACAGAATATATCGCGTTGATAATTAGTAATAATTTTAATGATGACCGTCTGTCAATGTCAAGTTGAAGAAAAATTACCATTAAATTAGTTAATGACATCTGTATCTAACAAATAATAAATTTTATCAAAATTTGTCGTTATTTTTTTAAATTAATTGTATTTAATTTAAATTGTTTTTTTGAATTTAGATCAAACTTCAGAGTTGTGTTATAACATTTTATATTGTATACAAGGTGAATTTTTAAACTTGATCAACAGAAATATTAATACTGGACAAATTATGATCTAAAAAAAGTGGGCTCATGTTCACAAAAATATGGGCATTTTAAAATTCTATAACTAATTTTGTTTCCATGGCGCGTGGCACAAACCTTGGAAAAAAATATTCTGTTTGTGGTTATTAGCTGCCTCAAGTGCTGGATGCAAACCATTGCTGTTTTTTTTAAAAACCATCCAACATTATTTTATAAGCCTTACCACGAATATGTTTGCCACACCATTTTTCCGAAATCCACAAATTTAAGTTTAAATATTTTGACGTATCAAAAAATTTTATGGTTCCTGTGAATAAAAAATGAAATGAAGAAATAAGTCGTACGTCAACGGTCTAGAGTGATTGATAGAAAAACATAATTTAGCCTGGAATGGATGGATGGATATGGACATAATTTTTTTAATAAATTTGATATTATGTATCACATCATGGCTCCTATTTCAGTTGTTGGGTGAAGGATTTCAAGTTGACCAGTTGCGCAATGAATAAGCATAACTTTTGAGCAGTTTTACTTTTAACTTTGCAAAATTTATAAAATTTAGATTTTTCTAGAAATTGCACAGGATATATTGCGTTCATAGTCATATAGCTGGTATCAAACAAAAGTTTGGTCACGCTTAATGCCTTTACGACTGCCGGGGGTGACATAAAGAAAATGAAAAACATTTTGTATTATTCTTGTTGCGCTCTTGTCCCACCTAACTTCAGCGACCCTCTTTAGGCCGTCTAAGCACTAACTTACATAGCCTGCGATTTAGTTTTATTTAAAAAATAAATGCAATTAGAGGTACATATAGCGTTTTTTGTTACAATTTATTTAAGTGATGCCGGCTGTAAAAAAATATTTGATTGAAATAAATGTTTTAACCCTCTTTGATACCTAACTCAATTTTTTTTTTTCATTTTAGTCTTTGACACAGGAATCTCACATTTTATTTATTTGTGTTTTGGATTTAGGAGAACTTCATTGTATTTTGACAATATGATCCTGGCATTGACAAAATACAAAAATGGTAAGTGTAGTATGTAATTTACTAGTAGTTTGTTTATAGAAAATATCAGTTTACAGATGATATTTGTTTTCGTTGTTTTCAAAAATCGATATTAATACCATTTGTCTGTTCAGAATTATTAAAGCAAATACTTAATAAAGCAATAAATGAGGCAAAGATCCTTTTAAACTCATGTGTGGATTATTTCATCACGCTGGTTGGACAATTTCATTTTTTAGTAATGTTATTTATCGAATATAAAGATTTATTTTCTTCCCGTTATACGTTTACACATGACAATCGTAAGTTTGTCGGCGCCCTTTATTTCTCTACCATTCCCAGTAGCTTCTGCTTAGACAAATATCTACTGAAACTAGTTACGTGTTTTGACTCTAATGTGAGATGCTTTTAATATTTATCTTTTCATGTAATATATCTTGAACAAAACTTATTTACGACGTTGTACAGAAGACGCCGAGTCTCACATTATGTGTTAAAGGAATATTGGATAAAATACGTAATATAGAATGACTAATGTATTGATATTAATCCAAATGCTCCAAATATGTATGTGGTAGTTATTTTCTATTTATAAGTTACGTTTTGCTAATATGGATTAATTTCCAATTATAATTGCTTTCAGTATCAAGTGACCTAGTACCTTTATCAAAGGCGTTACGATTCTTAGCATTGATCAATTAGTTTATTATAATTTTGGCATATAAACTATATTTATTACTTTATTTTATAAAAAGTTTATCCATTTCTAGTTCCAAATTAATGTCGATTTTAATGCAAAGTAATTTATTTATAAAAAAATCAGTTTTTTTACGGATTATGAAATAGTCCACCAATACCTAATCACACGGGAATAGATGATAAAACAAAAGAAGCGTTTATATCTAATTTCAATGAAACATGTGGAATAAGCGATTGTAACAGAAATGTTGGTCAACATTGGTCAACACTGACTTCGAATGTAGCCAGTTCACTTGCATTAATATGCGGAGCTACATGTTTTTTTTTCAATCTGGTGGTCGTTTATAAAAATATCGTAGCACACAAGTACCGTTTGTGTTATCAAAGTAAATAAAGGTTTTTTCTGATTCTTTTTGATTTTTTATTTCAAGATAGTATGTTTGCTTTTGTTGTTGTTATTTTAAAAAATATAGTGAATTAATTAAAATTAAAGCAATAAATAATTTAAAAGTTAAATACTTACTTATTTGATAGCTTAGTAACTTTATAATCTAAACAAGTGATCCTAAAATTATAAAGACTTTGATATCTGGGACAGCAATTGAGATTCGACGGATTATCGGAACAACACCAATTAGTAAACATAATATTTGTTTCTTTCACTTACTAGTTTTCAAATAATGCATTTATTTTCGGAATTACATAAAGGATGACTTAAGTCAAGGTTCTGAAGAAATTTTATACTTAGAAGTTTTTTTTAGGAAATTCAAGATTGACATTATCATTTAAGAAATACAAGTTGTACAATCTATTCTCTACTCCTACAACGTTTGTTACAAAATAACCCTATTCTATAATTTCATATTATTTATTTCATTTTAAAATCTACATAGTAACAAATTTTTAACGAACTTTTGACCATCCTATTAATATTATAAATGCGAAAGTTTGTATGCATGGATGTATGGATGTTTGTTACTCTTTCACGCAAAAACTACAAAGCCGATTACGATGAAATTTGGTATGTAGGTAGCTGAAGACCCAGAATAACATATGGGCTACTTTTTATCCCGGAGTTCCCGCGGGATTGGGACTTACGCGGGTGAAACCGCGGGGCGCAGCTAGTATATTATATTATCGTTAGAAGCAAATATGTTATGTTCTTTTAGAATATCTAAAATAAATTGTATTTTAGGTAACCTACAACTCTCTCAATACGACCTTCGATGTTATAAATGTTGACCAAAACGGCCTAGAAGTTTCGATTTACAAAATATAAAATAACAATATAAACATGGTACACCACTCATACAATCTTATAAAAGCACGCTCGGATGAGACGAAAGCGCGATACGCTATAAACTTGTCAGCTGAAACTATTTCTGTGCTGTTTGTTTTCATTTTGACAAATCGCGTCTCGCTGCGGCGCCATCTTGCAACATTCCTCTCAAGAAAGTTATTTGGGAATAAAATATATACTGAATTATTTTTCGGGATTATAGAATATTTAATGAAAATACTTGTTTACCATACATAATTAAAGATAATGTGAAACTGCCACAAAATTATGAAATTTATTTAAGCCGTTGTCTTCTTAAATGGTCTGTATTAATATATATTTAGTGTCACGTTGTTCGACCGTGATACACTCCTAAACTAATGAACCGATTTTGATCAAATTTACAGACCGTGTGCAGTTTGACACAACTTGAAAGATAGGATAACTTACATCTCAATTTATTTATTAAAAAAATATGCTATGACTAGGCAGCTAGTTTAAATTTGAAAATGATTCAGCACCTTAAGAAAACAATCAATGTCAAAAATATCAAAAAAATTAAAGTCTTTTATTTCAGCTTTTTAATTATTTCAGATTTATATTTGAATTTA
>NJDD01001474.1:14825-28249 GCA_002245505.1 Calephelis nemesis | reverse complement strand
CCATAATGTTTGATTATCCCAGTTTTAAACATTTTATATTAGTAACTAATCATTTCGAAAAAGAAAAGACATTCATGATGTACTCGTATACTAAAAAAATATTCTGAAAATAACAAACTCATGAAAATATCTTTTAGTACATATTATACTAAACGTGGTCTAAAAATTAAAACACCTCTGTTGGAAGGACTTTATTTAGAAACTTTATATTTCTTACTGTCAACTGTCAAGTCCTATTTTTTTATGTTATAGGAAGGCAAACAAGCAGACGGATTACCTGATGATAAGAAATTCACGCCGCCTAGAGACACGAAAGATGGCAATGGTGCGTTGCCAACCTGAGGTCAGGATGTTAGGCCTAGAGCAAAAGTAAGTTTACCGGCTACCTTACCCACCGAACCGGAACACGTCATGACGTTATGGCGGCACGAATAGGTAAGGCGGTGGTACCAATCCGGCCGAGTCGCTGCGAAACTCTACCATTTAATTGCTTTCTAATTACATTAAAAAAGCATTCTTTACAACTTAGGATGATGCCCAAATAAAATATTTTTAATGGTTGTACAGTAAGGCGGTCGATATTCATTATTTCCATGGTAGAATGCCCGCAACCCTTATCAAGAGAAGACGCCCGTTTTTTCTCGGTTTTCCCAAATAATTTATTTAGCGGCCCGCCGTCAATTTATCTCTGTGGAAGCTAATTTCGCGTCGGCCCGGTGGCTGGCGCATGTTGTAATTCAACAAATTGCGCGTCCTACAGGATTTATGTCCTCTCTTAGTTGACGGAGCGCTTCTCTTCTTTCATTGTTCTTGGTGCCGTTCGTGCTGGACATCTGAAAATAGAATTTCAAAGCATTGTTTTTAAGGTCATTGACCGGTAATCTATACAACTCTAAACATGTTGATATAATTATTAAAAGTGATTTGTGTACTTTTTCTATGTGGCTAGACAGTAAACAAGCACTCATTTCGTGATACCTATAGGCAACTATGGCCTATGGATACCACATATATCAGATTCAGATTCAGATGACTTTATTCACGTTAAACTTAAACCAATACTTAAAGTTTACTTTACAAATTGGAATAATTCGGAAATGAAGAGGTTATTTCCGAGGGTATCTCTCTTCTAAATATTTTAAAATTTCATAATACTCTTTATGAAATGATAGCTTTTTATAAAAAAAAATAAATATTTAGAAGACAGACACGCTTGGGAATAATCACTTCAATTCCGAATTATTACAATTTGTAAAGTAATTTTAAGTATTGTAATTGTATATGTTGACTTAATACTTAGTATTTTCTAAGATTCATTAAAAAAAACAAGTAACATAACTTTGTTTTCATGTAATTTTAAAATTAATTTAAGATTATATCTCACATGTTAAGGACAGTTTGTTGAAAAGACGTTGACCCTCGAAAGATACGAAAATGTATGAAATCGAAAACCACCAAACTCATTTGTATATAATTTGTTAATTTATGTTAAAACAATATTTAAAACAAATTATATACAGGAATACCTTATTTTATTAAAACAGTTTTTTAATAGAAAACGCGACAAGTTTCTTATTAATTTTGATTACAAGTTTTCCGACTCATATAATTGTTATTCCTGGTAAGAGAAAAGGACTTGAAGGAATGAGATATATTACTCCTAGCTATAAATTAACTGATACGACGCAATGTTTCCTTTCCTTAAGATACATAGCTTTTCTAGCTATTCCGCGTTTTTTATAATCTTGATAAGTAAACAGTACATGAAACTTCTAACAGTCTGATATAAGACACCAAAGATGGTACTGGTACACTGCCAAAATAAAACTAGATCATAAAACCAAAACATGCACTAGTATGTTTGCAAAGTCATACATGGCATACATATCGTGAAACTTAGTACAAGATACTCTCTGCCTTACCCGTACAGGACTTCGCGTGAATATTTCTTTGTTTTGGCTACCTTAGTAGCCTGTTTTAACTATTTCCATAACGACAGTAGCAATAAGGTAAGACGATGGTCGATCAATGAAGTAGTTGCAGGAATAATCGCCTCAGTGGTCTAGCAGTCTAGAGTTGGGCTGACTTCATGAGGTCCCAGGTTCGATTCCCGGGTCGGGCAACGAAAAGAAAATGTGGGTTTTCCAATTTTCTAATAAAAAAAAGTTGCTGGAGTGCATATCCAAAGATTAGTGTCTTCGGCTAGTCGTGTGCTCTGGTTGTGCCTCTTCCTAGCTCTTCGTTGATATGGGCGTGAATGTTTCTTTTTGCATGGCTAATTTTCTTCGTAATAATTTTACTACACTCACTCCATAATACAATTTCACTATTCAAATTACTTACGATCTGATTGTTTGTATAACCGTAATTCTATATGTGTAGTACTCACCTAAATGCGTCCTGAAGTAGTTTACCTGGCAAGAAACACGCATCTAAAGATAAGACGCACCCAATTCGATATAGTTGCTACTAAAAAAACACTATGTTATTTCTTTCCTGGTTGTTCGAAGAAAACGTGACCTACAGACACTATAGGAGTTATCGGTGCGTCGCTATTCTGTAACCGGGTCGGGGAAGCCTGAAGTGCAAGTCTGTATTCGAAACCGGAAAATTATAGGCTCGGTATTCGGTAGAAAAATAGCTAATGGACCGCTACCTGGAGAAGTTGCTACCTATCTCTCTACGACTGGTGATCGGATTGGTAATGAGCTTTTTAACCCATGATAGTCTCTCGCGAGCTACAAGGCAGTTTATTCGACTCAAAGGATCCGGACCAACGCAGTCCTACAACTGTTATAAGGTTTAATATGTTCAAATATATTCTCAAAAAGATTTCCTGCTATTAAAATGTATAGAATAATAAATCTCCTTATCTTCATTATCTCAACAAAGCCCGGGTATCAGTGCAAATTACATTCGAAAAGTCGAAGCAAGAAATCTTACTTTCCGCCCGATAGTAATAAAGAAGAAAGAGGCCTTCCGAATAATTGATACTAGATTATGTGAGCTACTTAGGTTGCCTTGATAAGAAAATACATAACGTTTCTTCTTATTTAAATACAAATATTATTTATATTCATTTTTAGTTAGAAATAAAAAGAAGATGGAGCACTGAAACTCAATTTTAAAAATAATCCAAATGAAAATTGATTCTTTGTTTAAAGTAAGATCATTACTGATTACTTCATCATCATAAAGAAGAAAAGGTTACCTCAGTTAAGTCACTTATTTATATCAATGTCTATTTATTATTATATAGATATAAAATAACTAGGTCCAATCTTTTTATTTTATATTCTTGCCTGCTTGACCTTTACCCCTTTAAAATTAAAATACTGGAATCTAAAACTAAGCGTTATTTCGTCTGCTGGGTTGTATAAAAGCTTAATTCAATAAATAGCAAAATTATAGAAACAAACCGTTCTAGAAAAATGATGCTCGATCTTGAGCGAGCATCATTTGCTTATAAAATATAACATCCAAATAAAGAACTATTTGAACATTGATCAGAAATGTGAATTCAAAAACCCTAAATTCAAATTAAAAATGTATTTTCAGGGTTAAAAGTGTCTATAAATTGTACAAACTTTGAAGCTTTTTTCCATTTCACTGCTTCAAAGTATAAAAATATAATAATTCGCAGTTTATAGTATAAAGTTACACAGTTAATGTAGATTCAAATAGTGTTTTCTTTCTGCTGACTGTAGATGGGTAGACAGTCGTCCGCTAGCGCCCCAGCTTCGCGAGTGGCCAATATCAGCTTTAAGAAAACTACATCGAGCTGTTACAACATTTAATTTTTTTGTTGAATAAAGTATTTTTTATTTTATTGACTGTAGATGGGTAGATATTCGTCCGTTAGAGACTAAACCAGCCGACGACCTAAGAAATCTTATACCGTGGTGTTACAGTGCGTTTTTTCAAACTATCAAATGAATAATCTGCTGCGTGTAAAAACTTACTTAGATTTTTTTAACTCACTTAAAAATAGTTGCTTTAGTCAACACATTTTTTTAAATCACTTACAAAAATGTAAAAGAGAATGAATAAAAAAAATAGATTGTTATAGCGTTTTTTATAATATAATGACTTGAATAGTTAAATATACTAATAAAATTATCATGACTTTCAATCTGAAAACTCATTTTAAGTATGAATTTTATGTTATAAATATAACTTACTTGTCGAACATAAAAATTAATATGTTTAGTAGAAATAGGTAAATTCAACTTTTAAAGTCATTATCTTCACGTCTTAAAACCTTTTTTTTTAATACGCACTAGACGTGGAACTTTTAGAAAATGTCGTATGATCGTGTATTTATTGCTTTGCTAAAAAACACCTTGAAAGCTACGAGATAACAGTCACCATAGGATTATTTAATGTTACAAAATATCAAAGCACGCCCGAGATATTTGTCGGCCTTATATTTGTCTGCCTCTTAATAAATTTGGTCCCAGAATATTTTTTCATATTTCCAATTGCTTAATTAGTTTCTTCATTTATAAAAATATATTAGTCCTATATATGTTGTCTTTTAAAATTTTTAATCATGTCTTTGTGTTTAATAATTTCTACTGAAACCTTACTTATATGACGTCGGACGTATTTTAACTGCTCTATATGATATCCATGGTCTTTGTAAATCAGCATATGCAAAGCGGTATAGCAATAAATCTAGCAGGTCTTGCTCGTTCTCGCATCATGTTACATCTTAATTTCAGTGCCGGCTCGACGGAGCCTGCTAGCAAGATACGGCTTTTTATCAAATTCGCTTTAAGAATTAACTAGCCTACGCATTCGGTTTTCTTCGCACGCTTTAAATCATAATCAAATTTATCTCTGCTTTTACTCGACCGATGATAATGAAACTCATTACAAGTTTTTTAAGATACTTGTAAAGACGTTGGGTCATCACTATTCCTACGATATTAATTTGAAATAGCAATGACGTACGTATCAATTTTTCGTTTGAAATATTATATTCAATTTACAGACATAGGTTATTCACAATTTAATGATATAATATGTTACCGTGCTTTGTGGTTAATGTTACACCGGTTTAAAGTTTTATAATGATAAATGACTTTGATATATATTTTTATTTGATCTTAGTCAGACCTGTACATTTTCTATTCATTTACCTATCGCTATTACCAAGGAATCAATAAAATTGATATCATCTTTCGATATGTCGAATAAATTTTGATTTAAAACTTTTTGAGGTATGCTATTCAAAATGTTTATTTCATAAATTTGCATTCAGGTTACAAGTTTTAAAAAATCTAAATTTATAACATACCTACTCGGTGGTTGTCCGCTTTAAATACAATAATTTACACTACGATTTAAAAATTGAAAGAATTAAAAAAAAATTTGCGATATCCATAGGCATCTATCCAATGTATACAAGAATTTCAAATTCGCTAAATTTAGTACATTTAATTTATCGCATTGCGTTTCTATTTTATTTTAAAAGTTATTTCTTATGATTGGCATTATATTAATTTCGCTTTTCCTTTTGTTTCAGGTGGCCGTCGAATGTAAAGCGTTGCGCTTTGGTAGGTGTTAGGAATGATCTACACTTTCCGGTTCTTGATACGATTAGAATTACTTGATCTGATTTAAATCAATTAACTAAAGCGTTTTAAGGTACACACGAAAATCTCTACCATGTAATACTTTTTTGATCCGAATTAAATATTCAGAACTTCAATTGCAGATTTAATAATTAAAAATTTTAAGCTACATACAAATCAAAATCTTATTTTTTTTACACAAGCTTGTTATAAGAATATATTTATGACAAGTCTTAGACAGATAATTTTTGTAAGTACATATGTAAATAAATTTTGCAAATTTACTTCAATATTTACTATTAAACCGTCTCAGCTTTGTACGAATGAACAATTTTCTATGTTAACATATGATAACGTATGGACCTTCCTATTGAATTACTTTATCCTTTGAAAAACCGGATCAAAATGCGTTACATAGCTTTAAAGATTTAAGCATAAATAGAGATACAAAGCGGGAAACGGCTTTGTTTTATAGTATGCAGTGATATTGGTAAACGAAATATTTATAAAACGTTTATCACTAAAGGGAATAAATTTAAATAGCGCAATTTACCATGCACATATTTAACAAGTTTATTCTTAAAAATATTCGATTACAATTTTTCGAAATGTCAGAATAATCGGAAAGTGTAGACATCCCTTAAACAAACGCTTAGTAGAAGTAGCGCGCTCCAACAACCCGTCGCAAAATTATTGTTTGCACTGCTTAGTAAATCAAATAACCGTTCGATGTACACACAGGGCACAAGAGACCCATGACGTCAAGCGTCGCGAGATCAAGATATCAAAGTTGACCATCGAATAAATTTTTGTGCCAGCCCACACGAACGCTTAGGCAATCGACTGCTAGAGATTTATTGTCAAAATTTCCCGTTAGTAACGCTTACCGAGCACACTCCGCGTATCACTATTTCACAAATAAAAGAACCGGTTGCGATATCATCATCGACTATAAATTATATGAAACTTGTATGAAAAATACATGTTTTGGTGACCGCTTATTTATCGCTTAGCTTGAGTTATACCTACGTTATTTTAATCTTGACTGGCTATTAAATACGCGTTTCTATTAATATTCATCAACTTTTGTCAGTATGAAATTCAAACTCCAATAAGGGCGTAGATTACCTTTTTTCGATAGATACGGAATAATTCTAATGTGAGACAGGGTCGGGTATTGAGACATGGTGCGAGATTGGCGGTATCAGCTTGATCTGCTATCGGTTCCATCGGTACGGTGGCTATTCCACACTAGGAATAGGTTGCGTTCCCGCGTTATTCTGCCACGTGATATATTGTTCCGCATCTCCCTGAATAAATCTTGAACGCCTGCTGAGGTACACGGGACATGGCCGCCGCAGCCTCGAGCTTCAAATGGAATTGTGTTTTTATTTATCGTGCGAATTGTGCCCCAGTATCGGCCATTCGATATCGTAGCCTATCTCGCAAAATTGTTCAGTCAATCGCGATCCAAACTCAGCTTATGTTATTACGTATAATAATTTATCATTTCGATTTATGCTACGATTTTTAACTACAGTTTTGATACACGGCGTAGATTCAAGTTTTAATGTACTCTAAACTTTTTAGATGGTAATAAACTGAAAATGTACAAATTGAATGTATAGTGTTGCTTGCCAGAATCTTTAAAATCGATTATTGGATAAACACACTTTTACTGTTCACAAATTGCTTTATGATAAATTGATAACAATCTCTTTAACTATTAACTTTATTACATATTGAAAGAAAAAATATCAACTCAGATAAATTTTGAACCTTTGTGTTATTTGAGTTACCTAGCGCACGAATGCTGTGGTTTATGATTTAATTCGTTTGAATTGATAACGTCAATAATTATGTCAAATAGCCTACACAGTTCTTACAAAAAATAAGGAAAAGAGATTTAAAATTAAAACGTCATCAGTATGTTATTATTATTGTTATTTTGAGTTCTCTATATATATAATAAAAATAGTAACAATCTATAAAACGACATGTAAAGCGATTCACTGTTTATTTCTTGTAAAATACTAATAACGCTTAAAAAGAACCTAAAACAATGAAGCTAGCTTGCTTAAAAGTAAGAGAGTTTTAATAAAGTAAACTGCAAAAAAAAATAAAACAATTTCTTTAAAAGTGTGTTTGCAATTAAGTTATGTCAAATATCGATGATAGAAAGTATAAAATCAATCCATAAATTTGTAGGCGTCAGGGATAAATAAGTCGGCAATATTGAATGTACCTAACACGTTGACTGTAAAGATTTTATTTTAGTAAAAAAATATTAACATGGTCTTGAAGGCCATGAATAATGCAATTTTTATTTTATTTATAAAAACTCTACCATTTACAGTGAACGTGTGAAAATCAACTCATATGTAAATATTTAAGGATTTATAGTATAATAAAGTACTTCTAGTAGTTTATATTAAAACTGATGTACAACGTCTGTATACGTAAACAAACTTTTAATACCCATTAAACACTTTGTTACTGGTGTGACTGGAAAATGTAATCGAGTGTACAATTTTACCAACTGTTTTATAATATTGATTTTATATTTGTACCGAATTATTTTTGTATTTTAATTTGTATTTAGGAGTCTAATATAACTGAAATAATAGTTCTTGCTTTATTACATATTATATTTTACAATTAAATGAAAATTTTATTATTGTATTTGAATATATATAAATATTCCAAAATAATATGTCCGTTTTAGAATATAATATAAAGCACATTTTGTTATTTTTTAAAAAAATGTATAATTTGAAACACGTGTTCTTAAAAGTATTGTTTCCAAATTCCGTATTTATAACTTTGTTAACATTGTTATTATGACTTGCTATGTCAACATAAACAGACTTTCAAACACTTTCCTAAATTTTACAAAATTAAATGACATATTTTTTATAATTTCCGATTGGATTATATTGGCTGTTGATTATTAAAACTGGTATGATAACAAACACATTGGAGTTTATGGATAACAATATTTTGAATTTAATTTAAAATTACTGTACATTTATACTGTATATTTATTAATGATAGCTATGCTTCAAAATGTATACTTATCTATCTAATTCATTTGTAAAGTAAAAAACATAAACGAAATTACTTTTATTCATAAAATATAATTTTATGTAAAGATTAGGTCACACCAGGTGTTTTAAATACGTAAAAAGGCTTTAGTGTGAAAATATTCCATTTTTAGTCGATAGATTAACTTATACTAGCTTACTTTTAGTCACTTAAAAAATGACAACAATCAAAACTAGTTGTGCCCAGTATACGAGTAGGAGTTAAATTATAGTGAAAGTAATATAATTTATTTTAAGATACAGTAGCTGTAATATTTTTGGATTCCTATAAACATATACGTAATATTTCTCTTGTAATTTTAGGGTAAGACAGAAAAAAATTGGTCGTGGTTCTTTCGTTTGCTTTTAGTTCATAAATATAAAGTGCCAAATGTCACATTTTGTTTGATTTAAGCTTATCCTTAAGTCAACTCATTGCTATGAAAGTTCCTCATTTAAGCCGTAAATAAAAATAATAGTTAACGTTATCTCCGTATTCCATAAAGATGAAAGAATCTACGTCTAAGTTTGTTCATTTATAAAAATGTAAATATTATAAATATAATTTTATTTATACATTTTTAATAAAATTCATAATTTTATTAAATCTAAGGCTGCAGTTACACAGCGCGTGGCTTACTGGACCATAAAATACCCAACACATTGTTAGCAATGAAGCAATCATGTCTACTCCACTTAATACAAATAATTTCTAATGTCGCCCACCGTGTTATAAATAGCAAATGTTTAATGTATATTATATACATATATAATTAAAATAATATAAATAAAATTAAAGTATTTTAACTAAAATGAAACATTATATGAAAAAGATAAAAAGTTTTGATGTTTTATGGCATAATTATACATTTTAAGTTCTATCAATACGTTTTAATTATTTTGTTTGTTTCGTACCACATTTTTATTATCATTTTTTTAATAAACCATGTGAGAAATAACACCGTTGCTTGTACCGTGATTTATACTATCTTTTTAGCATCGAAAGTTGTTATCTAAATTAAAAGTTATGTATTCAATATTTAAGAATAAAGGAGATTATACAGCTAAATTTAAGGTTTATTTTGAAAGGTTTTCTGGCTGATCAGTTTAGCTGTAAAGTGTCACGATACCCTGCTCAGTATTAATGTGTAGAACACTGACTTCTTTATACGCAGTCAATTTTTGTAGGGGCACTTTTCAATAACTACACACAAACCAATTTATTAACACCTAAGCTGCTTTTGATCGTAAATTGGAAATTACTAATTTCTTACTACGAGTATAGTTACATATTGAGAATCAAAATGATTACATTAATAACGCTCCGTGTGATTGCAGCCTTATTCACGATTTGTGAATAGCTTTTTATTTTTCGTAGTCACTCGAAATGCTTGCACTTGTAAACAATAAATTTAATAAGTTTACCATCGTTAATAACATTTATTTAATTTATTCGAATCGTGCTCATGAATACGTAAATTTTGTCCTTAACAAGCATTTGTCATACGTAAATAGGTAGGCCCAATTTATTGTAATGTATCATAATTAATATTAATAATAGTAATAATAAAGAGAATTACTTAAAAAGGGGATTCTAGTTAAAACAATTTAAATGTTTGTGTTTTATGATTGTCCTTGTGTGAAGCTGTGTAATATTATGGATATATTATATTACATATAGATATGTGAACGGAAAGCGGTATTATGATTTTTTTGTACAATATCGGCTACAGTGCAACAGTGCATGAATCTGCATAAATAAAATTCTGTTACAGCAAATGTTTCTTTTTAATTTTCCTTTTTATTAAATAGATTAAATACCTACTAGGTGTTTTAAAGCTCATAGCACATCTGACCCCTCTACAATAATTTGGCGTACAGTGTAGAGCTTGTATATTTGCTATGGTACCGAGTATACATTCTGTGACATCTTTGGTGTTTGTTTTTGTATCCAAATCTTTAAATATAATTGTCGTCGTAGCTTTACAGCACAGTTACATAATATATACCTACCTAGTACATGTGAGGCGGCTTACTATCTCAATCTTTAAGGCGACGTACTTGTAATTATTTTAAAGTTCTTAAACTAGATAGATTACATTTATCGTTTATATTTTTATGTATCAATCACATTGATATTCTATCAAAAGAAATGTCAATGCGAGCAGGGACTCGCCCGGATTGGTACCGTCGCCTTACCTGTTTCTGCCGCCCAATAAAGCCCGGTGAAGTCGTAAGAACTGCGAGGTTAGCAACATATTAGTCATTCCAAAAAAAAAGTGCTAGCGTGTTCCTGTTCAGAGGACAATGTAGCCGGTAAACTTACTTTTGCTCGAGGCCTGACCTTTGGCTGGAACCAAAATCCGTTGCCAGCGTGTTCCTGTTCAGAGGACAAGGTAGCCGGTAAACTTACTTTTACTCGAGGCCTGACCTTTGGCTGCAAGAATTTTTTACCATCAGGGTATCGGTCTGCTTGTTTGTCTTCCAATATCATACAAAAATAGACTTTTTGAACTGGAACTACACGAAAGTGTACCACTTCAACCAATTATGTACAAGAAATAAAATAAAATAAAACAAAAATATGGACTCATGGGTGAGAAAGTATAATATGTGCAAGGGTAGACAAAATATTCCTATAAAAAGGTTTATTGATAAATGTTGATTTTTTGAGAGTCTTGTCCGTTTGTTAAATCACGGAGGATCAATGTTAGAGAAATTAAAAAAAATGAGTATTTCATTATCAAACATCAACTCGAAATCTGATTTATGTTATGGTTTATTTTTTAAGTGGCGATGTTACGGTTTTTTTATAACGTGTGGAGATAGCCAAGAAGCTCAAGAGTGTCAGAGACTACTTTTTATCCCAGTATTTGAAAGAGTTTTCGTAGGAAAATAAACTTAACTGAACATTTTAAATACTATAGTCTTAATACATATTTGCAAATTGCATGTCACATTGTTTGTCCGCGTTGGACTCCTAAACTACTTAACCGATTTCAATCAAATTTGCATACCGTGTTCCGTTAGATTCAACCTGAAAGATAGCACTGCATAGATCTTAATTTATGATTAAAAAAAAATTACCACCCGAGCCAAGCCGAAACCGGCTACTATTATACTATATAATACTATGAGTATACAAGCTAAATAAGTAAATTACAATATACAAATACAAGGCTATAAGGTTAGGCCCGGTTACTAATTTACCCGGGAAAAAAATAGTATATTATAAGAGAATATAATATAATAATATAGTATAGTATAAGAGAAAAAAATAGTATCTAAAAATACTAAAAGCCACTTAAGTTTTCCAGGGTTAAATATTTAACACGGAGTTAGCGTCTAGCTAGGGTTAAGTCAACATACATTTGACAGTTTCACTCAATATCGCATGTACCGGGAATGTGCAAGTAGCCTTAAGTAACTTTTATATTAAAACTTTAAATCAACTTTATTATTACCAAATAAAAAAAAGTGTCTTCATGCCCATATCCCCGAAGAGGTAGGCAGAGGCACAACCAGGGCACCCGCGACTAGCCGAAGACACTAAGTCCCACAATGTGATAGGTGGCAAGCTTATCGCCAACCGGGCACATTTCCAATCCCGAGCAACATTTTTTTATTAGAAAATTTAGAAAAGCCCAATTTTTTTTTGTTGCCCGACCCGGGATTCGAACCCGGGATCTCTTGCAGTCAAGTCCAACAACTGAACCGCTAGACCACAGAGGCGATTATCACCAAATAGGTAAAATACTTAGTAATGAAAAATATCTAACAAGATTTAGCTATTTTAAATTCCAGACTGAAGGCTACCAGTTGTTTATCACAGCATGCTAACGTTTTGGTCTCAGTGGGTGCTTTTAGCAAAAAAATCGTAGCCAGGTGATTGAACTGCAAAAAAATTGTAAATTGATTTGGTTATTCGAATGAATACTTTGAAATTAAGATAAACTGGCGGCTTGAAAGGCTTTATACTTTCAAAATATGCCGATTTGTTACGAATATCTAAAATTAGACCATTGAGAACGGATACTAATAAATTTATGTTAAATATAATTTATTTATAAATATTGTGTAACTATCGTTAACAGTGTTTTTTAGACAAGTATGGAAACCGAAACAGGATTATACAAACTTGGCTCGAAAAAGTTGTATACTTTCACAATAAAACACTCTTTCATATTCCCGTCTGTGAGAAAAATAATAGCGTTAATTTTTGTTAAAGACATGTTTGCAGAAAATATGGCAATGATCCAAATAAAAAAATTAACTTAACTATAAATTTAAGAGAAAGAAAAAAGAAATAAAAATTGTATTAAGTATGAACTACTTACATTACTATACAATAAGAAATAAATTATAAAATTAAACGAAAGTTTATATGAAAATCATTAGACTTTAACCTAAGATAACTTGCTTGGCTTACGCGAATATTATCCATACTTCCAAAATAATTATCCATACTGATAAAATAAATACAAAAGTCTATCTATTTGTCTGTTACGTTTTCACGCCTATACTACATCACCGATTTTGATGAAATTTGGTAATACCTATGAAGACTCCTTAACAACAACATTTTATATACACCCTGACTTTTTAATCACCATCCAAATTTTAATATGTTGATCTTAAGTGAAAATAATTAAATACGTGTTTTTTTCTTTTAGTATCCCTCAATACTAAAATAATAAGATATGACATCGCAAAGTCTTCTACAAAGTACCGTACCTACGCGCTGAGTGCTCTAACATGCTAG
>NJDD01001474.1:1191-13731 GCA_002245505.1 Calephelis nemesis | reverse complement strand
GCCGCCCAATAAAGCCCGGTGAAGTTGTAGGAACTGCGAGGCTAGCAACATATTAGTCATTCCAAAAAAAAAGTGCTAGCGTGTTCCTGTTCAGAGGACAAGGTAGCCGGTAAACTTACTTTTGCTCGAGCCCTGACCTTTGGCTGGAACCAAAGGAACCATTTTTAACATCAGGAAATCCGTTGCCAGCGTGTTCCTGTTCAGAGGACAAGGTAGCCGGTAAACTTACTTTTACTCGAGGCCTGACCTTTGGCTGCAAGAATTTTTTACCATCAGGGTAAAAAATTCTTGGGTCTGCTTGTTTGTCTTCCAATATCACACAAAAATAGACTTTTCGAACTGTAACTACACGAAAGTGTACCACTTCGACCAATTATGTACAAGAAATAAAATAAAATAAAATAGAACAAAAATATGGACTCATGGATGAGATGTAAAGTATAATGATCAAGGGTAGACAAAATATTCCTATAAAAAGTTTATGGATAATATAAGGTTTATGATAAACGTTGATTTTTTTGAGAGTCTTGTCCGTTTGTTAAATCACGGAGGATAAATGTTAGAGAAATTAAAAAAAATGAGTATTTCATTATCAAACATCAACTCGATATCTGACTTATGTTATGGTTTATTTTTTAAGTGACGATGTTACGGTTTGTTTATAACGTGTGGAGATAACCAAGAAGCTGAAGAGTGACAGAGACTACTTTTTATCCCAGTATTTAAAAGAGTTTTCGTAGGAAAATAAACTTAACTGAACATTTTAAATACTATAATCTTAATATTTGCAAATTGCATGTCACATTGTTTGTCCGCGTTGGACTCCTAAACTCCGATTTCAATCAAATTTGCATACCGTGTTCCGTTAGATTCAACCTGAAAGATAGCACTGCATAGATCTTAATTTATGATTAAAAAAAATTACCACCCGAGCCAAGCCGAAACCGGTTACTATTATACTATATAATACTATGAGTGTACAAGCTAAATAAGTAAATTACAATATACAAATACAAGGCTATAAGGTTAGGCCCGGTTACTAATTTACCCGGGCGTAGCCTTATAGTTATATTTGTAGTGTATATAAGAGAAAAAAATAGTATCTAAAAATACTAAAAGCCACTTAAGTTTTCCAGGGTTAAATATTTAACACTGAGTGAGCGTCTAGCCAGGGTTAAGTCAACATACATTTGACAGTTTCACTCAATATCGCATGTACCGGGAATGTGCAAGTAGCCTTAAGTAACTTTTATACTAAAACTTAACATCAACTTTATTATTACCAAATAAAAAAAAGTGTCTTTATGCCCATATCCCCGAAGAGGTAGGCAGAGGCACAACCAGGGCACCCACGACTAGCCGAAGACACTAAGTCCCACAATGCAAGCTTATCGCCAACCGGGCACATTTCCAACCCCGAGCAACATTTTTTTATTAGAAAATTTAGAAAAGCCCAATTTTCTTTTTGTTGCCCGACCCGGGATTCGAACCCGGGATCTCTTGCAGTCAAGTCCAACAACTGAACCGCTAGACCACAGAGGCGATTATCACCAAACAGGTAAAATAGTAATGATAAATATCTAACAAGATTTAGCTATTTTTAAATTCCAGACTGAAGGCTACCAGTTGTTTATCACAGCATGCTAACGTTTTGGTCTCAGTGGGTGCGTTTAGCAAAAAAATCGTAGCCAGGTGATTGAACTGCAAAAAAATTGTAAATTGATTTGGTTATTCGAATGAATACTTTGAAATTAAGATAAACTGGCGGCTTAAAAGGCTTTATACTTTCAAAATATGCCGATTTGTTAAAAATATCTAAAATTAGACCATTGAGAACGGATACTAATAAATTTATGTTAAATATAATTTATTTATAAATATTGTGTAACTATAGTTAACAGTGCTTTTTAGACAAGTATGGAAACCGAAACAGGATTATACAAACTTGGCTCGAAAAAGTTGTATACTTTCACAAAAAAACACTCTTTCATATTCCCGTCTGTGGGAAAAAATAATAACGTTAATTTCTAATTAAAGACATGTTTGCAGAAAATATGGCAATGATCCAAATAAAAAAATTAACTTAACTATAAATTAAAGAGAAAGGAGAAAAGAAATAAAAATGTTATCAAATATGAACTACTTACATTACTATACAATAAGAAATAAATTATAAAATTAAACGAAAGTTTATATGAAAATCACGGGACTTTAACCTAAGATAACTTGCTTGGCTTACGCGAATATTATCCATACTTCTAAAATAATTAGCCATCCTAACAAAATAAATACAAAATTACGATTTCACGCCAAAACTACATCACCGATTTTGATGAAATTTGGTAATACCTATGAAGACGGGAGTTCAAAACGTCGCTAATAAAAGCCTTAGAATAAGACTCCTTAACAACAACATTTTATATACACCCTGACTTTTTAATCACCATCCAAATTTTAATATGTTGATCTTAAGTGAAAATAATTAAATACGTGTTTTTTTCTTTTAGTATCCCTCAATACTAAAATATTAAGATATGACATCGCAAAGTCGTCTACAAAGTACCGTACCTACGCGCTGAGTACTCTGACATGCTAGATAGCTACCTGCTTGATACCTATTTTTTTTGATAAATGGACTTATTTATAGATACTTTATGCCTAGAAGAATTTGGATGGTGATAAAAAAATCTTGCTGTATATTTATATACAAAAATGCGATCCAAAGTTACAATTCTACGCTGGCGAAGTCGCGGATAACAGCTAGATTGATTCTATACTTCTTATCGTCGGAGCTTGGTGGAATTCCATTCTTGATGTAATTTATTTAAAAACACTTGTACTTTCCACAATACATTTTATTATTTCTTATTTTTATAATTTTGCCAACCGGTTTCGCTATACAAACATCATCAGAGTTGTTATATAGCCCTGATGATGTTTGTATAGCGAAACCGGTTGGCTAAATTATAAAAATAAAAAATAATAAAATATATTGTGGAAAGTACAAGTGTTTTTAAATAAATTACAACAGCTAGATTCTTATCCTCTGAAAATCTGCAAGTTTTTTTGCCATCTAACACAAAAAAAACTTACATAAGTCTATTCGTCACACAATACTTTGAAGATAAAAACAAATAAATTGTGCAAATATTTAAATTATTGAGTGTAAAGTGAACAGGCTTGTGTCCAAAAATGTATTTAGTGATTGATTCTTTCCTTTATTCGATATTGAACAGAAATAACTGAATTTATTTTCAAAAATCGATGAGTAATATTATTATTTTTAGTTTTTTATAAACCTGTACGAATTTGCCGCGAAAACGCTCTAAACTATCATGGCGTTCTGAATGACGTCACTCAGTGCAAAACAAAACAAACCGTAGTTGGTAATTGATACTTTGCTTTGTTTTAAAACGTCAACAACAACAATGGCGGACGCACTCTGTGACGTAACGCGTTCTGATCGGCGTTCACTGTCACATTTTGAAATTGTTTTTTTTTTTTCAGCTTAATATTTCTTAAAAATAAATTTAATCTTTATATTTTATTGTAAATAATAAATTTATTGACATCTATTAATAATAACAAAACTATAGATACCACAACAAACCCGATTTATTATTGGTGGACACAAGCCTATTCCAAAGTTTTGCCTTGACAGAAGACAGTTTTGCCAAGACAGAAAGTGTTGCCTTGACTTTTTTGTTTTATAATAGTGGTAGTATTGTTCCGCAACTATTAAACTAATTTAAGTTATCGTCATATTCTTTTTACGATAATAATAGAACGTGAACAACACGTTTATTTTTGTCAGATTAGTTTGCAAATGACATTTCTACAGAATTTTAATCTATTCTTCGGTAAACGTTGATTAAAACTGTCACTGGTTGATGCGACTAGACTAATCTGACACGTCTAAAATTTTCCATCCCTTTTCTTTCTTTTTATTTAGAAAAGGTAGAATACAACTTAACTAATTTTACTGGGTGCTTAACAGAATTAGGATCAGTATCTAACATGATTATCACTTAATCTTGCCGCAATGCTTTTATAATGCATATGTTCTGCCAAAAATCTACATCATATAGAAGGATTAAGCCTCCTTACGTTTTCATGGTGCTATGATGACAGTGTTTGCCAATATCGTATTCCTGTTTAGAGGGTAGGGAAGTCAGTAGATTTGGAGATTAAGCTTAATGTTCTAACCACAGGAAAGATACGCACCTATATTAGGTATGTTACTCGATATATTCGACTAACGTTTAAAAATCATTCCCCGACTCCTTAAAATTCTTTGACATAATTCAGTGTAATTCAAACCATACGCTGCTACAGATAGATATTCGAAAGAATAATATGATATTTCGAAACGTTTAAAACAATATCATTTTATGTATATGAGTATACACTGTAATCTAATCTACATAAATTTATGGGTACAGTAGTTTTTTTATTCCAAAACAACAAGCATTCGGGTCCCAAGATTTTAGGAGATAACGTCAGCATATAGACACCATAGATGTTATAGGTGCGACGCTGTTTCTGTCGCTGGGGTGTTAAGCCAATAATGCAAGTCTTTCGGCTACTCTAACCTCCGGACCGGAACATGATATTGTCGCAAGGCGGCAGGAATCGGTAAGACAGATTATACGGTTACAAAAAAAACCATTCAGATTTTTTGTAAATCTCTTTCTGTTTTTGGGACTAATACGTAAAAGAGTGGAATCAATTTCCAGGCAGTTTACTCATTATAATAAAATCATAGTAAATTAAACTATGAGCATATTATTAATAAAATAATTTATAGAAAATTAAACTATATATTCTCCTTCAACCTCCTGGTAGACTAAAGTTATTATAAAGCAAGTACCTAACATTTATAAAAAAATAGCTAATACTATTTACAGTAAATAAATAAAATCATTGAGATGTAAATAAGCACAATAAATAAGTTCTTATTTCACGAAATATACAAATACCTACTGTGAATAATACCGAGTTGGCAGGTACATTGAAGAGTAGCCGTGGTGTCGTGCCAAACAGGAAGTGAGCATGCGAGGCCGCCGCGGGATGTGGGGTTCGATTCTTTGCCAGGCAAACATGAGCCTTATTTACTTATCTACATAACTATATGTATAAAAACAAGAACAAAACTAAATGTGCATATGAAATGTTTTTAGAAAACAATGATATGTGTTGGTCGTTGGTCGAGTGGCTAGCGTACACGCTTAACTACACCGACCAACTGTGAGGTTCTGGTTCGATTCCCGACGGGGCAGGCATTTTTGTTATAAACGTTCAGATGGTTGCATTTCCGGGTCTGGCTGTTTATAAATTTATTCTGGTATATATTTAAGTATATCTATGTATTAGAATCGTTGTCTAACACCCATAACACAAGCACGAAGCAAATTATATATTTGCTTACTTTGGGGTTAGATTAAGTTTGTGTGATTTGTCCAGAGGTATTTACTTATTTATTTCTATTGAATACAGGAACCAAAACGAACGTTATTAAAGATTTTGTCGGTTTGTCTGTTTATCTGGTCACTTGTCTCACAAAAATTTGTACTTATTCAAATTTTTAACAAACTTTATGTAGTAGTAGCTTATGGGTTAACATTAAGCACATATAGCTTTTACTACTGTATTTTCTTGTTAACCACTAACCATGAAGTCACTTAACGAAATGTATACGAAGTCGCGGGCAACAGCTAGTACGTAAGGGACGACTTTTAAAATAAAAAGAAAAAAGTGTCTTCACGCCCATATCCCCGAAGAGGTAGGCAAATGTACGACCAGGACACCCACGACTAGCCGAAGATAGGAAGTCGCACATTATAATAGACGGCAAACTTATCGCTAACCGGGCACATATACAATCCCGAGCAACGTTTTTTTTATTAGAAAATTAGAAAAACTTAATTTTCTTTGTGGTGCCCTACCCGGGATTCGCAACCGGGACCTCAGGAAATCAAGTCCAACAACTGAACCGCTAGACAACATAGGCGTCATAATATTACAAAGTAACAAAACTCTAACACAAAAAGCCCTAAAATACATTGCACTAGAAACTCATCTTCAGGGATATAAGATTATTTACGGCCCACAAACTGAGCTCCATTTTTTATAAGACACGTAAATTTGTCCGTCTGTTGGGTTGCCATAAATCAGGGTGTATTCGCCGGATTACAGTTAGAGTAATGATTCAAGTCCACCTGAGGGACTGCTATTATTTAGCCATTCGCTCGAGCGTGCACTGGTAACACCACTTTTGGATCTTAAATGCTTTTGTGTATAAGGTTATTTATGGAATACCTATAAATAGTTTCCTTACATATGTTTTGTATCATTTGCTACTTACTACTTGGGAAAAGTACTGTATAATGGTACAGATGGTTTACTTTAACAGTGTAAGTGCTTACTTTTGTCGTGTTCCGCTTTGACGGTTATGGTAGCTAGTAGATCTAAATACTTAGAGCAACAGAATAAATTACTTTTGACGTATTTTTTAGGTCGTGTATGAAAGTCCAGTGTATGAGATAGCGGTGCACCATTAACATTTATGATGTCTACAAGCAAAGGTTTTCTTTTAAATTTTAGTCTTAGAAGCAAAGATTGGAACCGATACCAAAAGTACATATAGCCAAAAAAAAGTGCATAAGTATTTGGTGGTTCTTGCCATTTCCATACCTGGATACAGCTTTCAAGCCTGTAAACCGTAATATTACCGATACCTGGCTACTAATAGCGACCAATTCCTGTAACTAATTAAGGTAGGTACCCTTTGAATTCGAGTTTAAGGTTTCAAATTTCAATTTTTGTGTAGGTGTATATTTAGAATCAGATATGTGGGAACGTACATATCTGAAACGTACGAACGAACGTACGAAGATATCTTCAAGTGAAAAAAAAAAACTTAATGTATTATCTAGTACCATTATAAAATCCACTAACTAATACTACCAGCACTAAATCTAAGACCGATACTAAGGCTTTAATGCCAACACTACTGGTTCCCGAATATACCGGTACTTCAAGCCCTGCTCAGGAATTAGTACTCCTTGCTTGTTTACAATATGTATTAAAAAAAGAGTACCAAATGTTAGTTAAAAAATCAAAACTAGAGTGAATAGGCTTCTTGATATGTAACATAAATTTTTGTCTACTTGAGTGTACCCTAATCTTTAAAACAGCTAAACCGTTTTTGATAATTTAAACCATTTCAGTACACATACACACATTTACTTCCCTTAAATCTTAAAACCTCGAGGCGAGAGTTCGACTAGTTTTAGTTTTTTAGCTAAATAACAGTTTTGGCGTTTTTAAAGTAAGAGTGATAATCTGCTTTTTAGTATATCTCCATATATTTGACCGCAATATCACTTTCCATCAGATGTTATGAGTTTTACATTCTTTAATTTTTTTTAAATATTATTAGAACTGGCAGACTTTGACTTATTAGGTATAACTATGAATAATATAATCTTAAATCTTTTAATATTCCGCTCAACTTTTTTTTAAATTAGAATCTTTTACTTACTAAAAATTATACAGTAAAAAAAGAAAGAAGAGAAGTGAAATAAAAGTTAAGAGATTCACAACCTTAAAAGAATAAAAATATTATCAGAACTAACAGACTTTGTCTTATCATAACTATTAATAAAATAATCTTAATTTTTATAATATTCCGCTTAATTTTTTTTTCTTAAATATTATTCTTATACACACGGATTTTTCTAAAAAATATTAAAATATTCCATCAAATAGTAACAGTCATGTTGATTATATTTGATCTATGACATTTTACATGATCTCATCATGATTTTTACATATATACATACGTATCTTCACGCCAAGTCCCTTACGGAGTAGGCAGAGAGTATCGAGTGCCAGACCTCACGATCCTGACAAATCTGTCTTGCTTCCTTCACATTCATTACCCTTTTCATACAAACACGCCGGTTTCGGAGACTCTTGACACCACCCTCGGATAATATCCGATTGATCTAATCGTGAAATGTCAGCCTTGGTCTCCCATGATGATTTTTCTTTTGTAAATTAATTTATAGCTTTATGTAATCTTATCTGTATAAACATCTGATTTAAGAATACAAATTATCAGATCATTTTCATTAGATATACCTATGTGTAAGTATTAAAATCAGCAGGTGCCTCTATTATTGAGTTATGTATGTTTTTTACCAAAGCTCACTACTGGGCGGGTGAAATCGACGTAGATATTAATAACATTTGAACCAGTTTTGTATGATCTAGATGATCTAGCTGTTGCCACTTCGGTTGTCTGATCATTTAGTTTCATGGAACTATTTTGGTACTTTGAAAGTATTTATACGGCTCTGTTGATGGTAAGAGACAACTTACTCTTGAATCTCGATTTCTTTTTTTTTATGATATTGGAAGGCAAACAAACAGACGGATTTCTTGATGTTAAGAAATTCACGCCACTTAGAGACACTAGAGGTGGCAATGGTGCGTCGCCAACCTGAGGCCGGGATGTTAGGCCTCGAGCAAAAGTGAGTTTACGTGACGTTATGGCGGCAAAGAATAGGTAAAGCGGTGGTACCAATCCGGGCGAGTCGCTGCTAAACTCTACCACCTAGTCAGATGTCACGATGTTAGTAACGGTGAGCCTATGCTCGCCTTTTACGACTGCCTGGCAAGGAAGGCAAATGGTCTATTCTACAAAGAAGCCCGGACCAACACGGGTGAGCTTTCATGCGAACTGGAATGGGATTTATGTCATTTTTACTCGTGAACACAATACTAGCGAAATATTAACATTTAGTTCCAAACACATTCCACGATAATAAACAATAGTGGTTTATTGTGTATTATCACAACTATATCATACTTATATTATAAATGCGAGTTTGTATGTTTGTTTGTTACACCTTCACGGAAAAACTACCTACTGATTTTCATGAAATTCGGCACACACATAGAGGTTAACTTGGTATGTATGTGGGTATGTGTTAACATAGGATAGTTTTTATCCCGAAAGTTCTTGTGGGACCATAAACCACGCGGACAACGCCGAGGGCAATAGCTAGTAATATTATAAATGCGAAAGTTTGTTATACGAATGGATACTTGCTACTCTTTCACGCGCAAACTACTAAACGGATTCAGATAAAATGTTACAGGAATATAGTTTATACTTAATAATATAAAGGCTACAATTTATAAAAAAATTAAGATTTGGTAAGCAGGCAAAGCCGTGAGTGGGAGCAAGGTAATCAACTAATGTACCTAACCATGTTTGCTTGTATTGTCTTCAAAAGTAAAAAATGCCAATTCCAATTTCCAATTCGTATGAAATCGAGATTCAAAAATATCCCTATTGATGCCTATAGACAATTGATGTTTTAAATTACTATTTTGTATTAAAGTTGACGACTTAATGGCTGATTAAAACATGATGTCATCAGTCTTATTACTCTTGGTATACTACTATAGGTACTCTATACTCTCAAAACTACAAAATATGTAACCATCAGCAATCAATAATTAACAAAATAAATTTTAATTACTTTTTGTACTTGTAGACAAGTTCCGCTTTTTAGGTATTTAATAAAGGAAATGAATTTAATGGATGTCCGTGTAAAAATATTCTTCGAAAATTGGTAAAGATATATTCAGAACTGAGACTGGATAGCTAATACTCTTGCGCAAGAAATATTTTTTTTAGTTTTTAGCGTCTGCCTTAAATTATGTTAAAGTTTTAACCAAGTTAGTAATTTAGTAAAGAAAGAGATAAGATTATTCAAAATTACTCATAAATCGTCATAGAAAGTTTGGGGTAAAGCGGTAACCTCTTTACTGAAGCTAATTTAGCAAGATTTTGCGGAAAGGAGGAATTTCTTTATGAATACTTCAGTTGTGCATCTTATAAAAACAAAATCGTTAAAAATACCGCCAAAATTGACTATTTTTAGTATTCATACTCTTCACCGTTTGCACTTAGTATGTTGTGATCCAGGCCATAGGACAGTGACACACCTATATCATATGTAGTGCCACAGTGCTTGTTTTATAACGTCTGATATAAAAAAAAACCTAAATCCATTTATCAGATAATGAATCAAGTGATATAAGCTCTTGCTGTCTTACTACATAAAAATATATGCTCATTGGACAACGTTTTACTAAACAGTATCTAAAACTGAATTCTCAACCAATAAGCTGTTAATACGTCCTCCATGTATAACATGTGTTTTTTTATGATATTGGAAGGCAAACAAGCAGACGAATTTCCTAATGGTAAGAAATTCCCGCCGCGTAGAGACAGCAAAGGTGGTTATGGTGCGTATGCCAACCTGAGGCCAGGATGTTAGGCCTCGAGGAAAAGTAAGTCTACCGGCAACCTTACCCTCCGAACCGGAACACGTCATGAATTTATGGCGGCAGAATAAGGTAAGGCGGTGGTACCAATCCGGGTGAGTCGCTGCGAAACTCTACCACATAGTCATATGTCACAGTGTTAGTGACGGTAAGCCTATGCTCGCCTCTTACGAGCTACCTGGCAGGAAGGCAGATGGTCTATTCTGCTAAGGAGCCCGGACCCACACGGAGAAAGAAAAAATGTTATTGGTTGGATATCATTTAAAAAAATACTTATTTTTAAATAGTGTTTAACTAAACATGTGTCTATTTTTTATGTTAAAGCGGTAATGGCATATTTTTTAACAATTTACCCTACATTATGAGGTAACTCATTAAAAGTGACAAATTTCCCCACCTAACCTAGTAACAAAATCCGTTGTAAAGTATTATTTAGATAGTCTTTTATGTAGAAATTAAAGCTACCATGAAAGGCTTATAATTAACGGTCTAATTAGGAACGTGAGACCGCTTACTTTATTAGGTGGATGGGGCTTCGTGACACTCTGATGTTTTGATATCGGATTTGGATACTTTAATTAAATTTATTTCTTGTACTTAATGTAGGTACTTAGTATTTTCTAGAAAAATGAAGTCAATTCAATTCAATTCAATTAATTCAATATATTAAACTTTTCCAACGTCAACGATTACTTTTTCTATGTGTTCCGTATTGTTCGAAAAAGGATTGACTATATAAACTTTATAAAAATATATCAATAGATTTTATCAGTTTTTTTTACAATTTAATACAAAAAGTGATTATCAGTATGTGACAGAGGACTATGACAGATCTATTACAAATCATTAATATGGTGGTATGAAATTAGCTGGTTCAACTATAGTCTAGTCAATTTAAGATATAACTACTGTTGTACTAAAAATACTCGAGGGATTTTCACATAAACTTAATAATGCATATATTGTTTACTATAAATATTCACAATACTCGCTTTTGGACCTGAGCGTTTCCTTAAAAAAAATATCCACTTAAATTACAACTTTTACAGAATATTATTATCATTATGGGTAAATAATTCTAAAACGGTTTCCAAAATCACCATAACAATAATTAATGTTAAAGTTATTATTTTTTTTATTTTCTTAAAATACAAAAAAAAGTACTAGTTCAAAATTGGTGACTTTTTGTTTTTAAGTTCACAAATGATATGTCTACCATATGGCAGGTTTACACCCATAGTGCAATTAATGCAACCTACTCCATACAAATTAATTTATTTTGACTAGACTACTAGTAATATACTAAACTACTAGTCGGATATCAAACAATAGCCTCTGAACATTCTTTCGAAAAGGACCAATTTAGTCTATTTATTTGCTGGACGATTAAAACTGCGAAACCGACCTACAAACCTCTACCTTTTTTTATTTGATTTTACAATTTTTACAATTTTACAATTTCTGCTTATTTAATGGAAAGTAGAGACAGTTCATTTCGTCTTAGTATGTTTTCAGAAAAGTAATCTATGGAAAAAATAATTACTATTTTTAGTGATAGGGGAAATGCTTGCTTTTTGTTTATTTCATCATTTATTACGCATAAAAAAACTTACATAATCTTTAAAACTAAGAGACTAGTATGTACAAAAGGTCAGCTTATTTCAGATAAAAAAAATTCTTTGAGCTCACCCAAAAAGGAGCTAACAAAATAAATTAAATGGTAGACATACATTGCAAACTAAATTATTTAAATTAAATTAAATTTTAGGTAATTTTAATTCTACAAATAATATAATAATTTTAATCTGTGTCCTGTAATACTACTACACACGGTGATCACCTTGTATAGTAGTATCATATCATATTAGTTCTCTAAAGTTGTTGATAGCGGATGTAGATTTTAGAATTAAACCTTGGCTTAGTCAGCAATACACAGAGTTTAAAATCTTTACAACTTCCTAATTGACTACCGCTGATTTATGGGTCAGTGGTACAGATAGCAGGGGAATTTCTTGATTTTAATAAAAAGATGTCGCCTATTGACATCGAAGGAGATATGGGTGGTAAAGCTTTTTTTTTATGTTATAGGAAGGCAAACAAGCAGGCGGATTTCCTGATGGTAAGAAATTCACGCCGCCTAGAGACACCAAAGATGTTAATGATGCGTTGCCAACC
>NJDD01001473.1:47923-60031 GCA_002245505.1 Calephelis nemesis | reverse complement strand
TTTGATTTTGTTAATTTATGTTCATAAGTTAAGATTTAGGAAAAAACCTTAGATGTTATTGCATCTTGGAAGCTTGGGAGATCAGCCATTATTAGCATTTCGGGAGGGTTGGGAACCCTATCTGAATCTTCAAAGGCATGTCCCGAAACCGCTTACCATTAAATGGGTTGTTAAGCGATATTTTTATCGTTTTTTAAGGCCCCTTTATTCAGATAAGCTGCAACATCGCTTATATATTACAACCTTTTTCTTTGAGTTTCTATTTTTCTCTAAAAACTAATCTCTATTTCTTTTGGTAATCACATCATTTGTGAACGGATGGAACAATTTCGGTTATTAATATTTTGTTTTGTTAATTATTGTCAGGGAAATATTTTTTTAAAAGAAAAAAGAGTGCAAATTTAGCGGAACATCAGAAAGTATGATATATATGAATTATCTTGTTATGAAAAGATGAAATTTGGCTAAAGTAAAAATTTTGTCAAGCAGTATGGTCTGCAGACGCTGTACTATAAAGTTGGCTCTGTGTAGTTGGTTGGTTTTACTTAGGGAGGTTAATGCCATCTCTTCTTAGGGGTGGATTTTTTTAATGAATGTAAAGTAAGGCAACGGTTAGATCGACTAATTTTAAGAAACTTTGGTTTTATGTTTTTTTCCGCAAGTCGATTTATCCTCCAGAGAAAGTTCCAATTTTTAAACAAAATATTTGCATTTTTAAGTGTGTTTTTTGTTGTAAAAAAATACATTTTTCGTACGGATAAGTTGAAAAATATTAACTTTAAAATAAAACGAATGTATCTTAAAATTAACTTTATTTAAAAAGACACCCCCTAAGAAGAGTTGAAATCCATCCACAAATCATAAGCTGACGATCAGTTTATTGTCATTAAAATACTTAGACATAACAACGTCTGTCGGGTTTGCTAGTTTTAGACAAAAGTCAACCCCAGACCGTCACAGTAATTTTGACCGTAACCAGTTTTTGAATGATCACAAATTAAATTGACCTTAACGTTATACTAATACGATTTGTTTTTAATGAAACGCAAACCGGCTGTTTGTTTATAATCTCTCGTATCACCCCCAAAATTAAGCAGAAAAATCCTTATAATCATAATAATAATAATGTTAACAATAATAAATCAATAAACTTAATTAGAATTCTTCACTTTATAGTATACTAGCAGTTTCACGCAGCTTCGCCTGCGTAACTTGGCTTCTACTATACCGATTTGGATGAAACAAAGCCTATGTCACTTGTGGATAATGTAGCTTTCGAATTTCGAATGTAGGTTCGAAGAATTTTTAAAATCGGTCCAGTAGTTTTTGAGCCTATTCATTACAACCAAACATACAAACAAAGTTTTCCTCTTTGTAATATTAGTATAGAAAACAAAGTCGCTTCCTCTGTCCCTTTGTATGCTTAAATCTTTAAAACTACGCAACGGATTTTGATGCGGTTTTTCTTTCAGATAAAGTGATTGACGAGGAAGGTTTATATGTATATTTCATAACCGTGCGAAGCCGGGGCGGGCCGCTAGTACACAATAAATTAATTATCTGTCAAAGGGTAATAAAAACAATAAGCAACTCGTGAACGGCATTCCAAAGGCTTATCAAATGAAGATGTTTTGCGGGTTTTGTTCATAGGTCAGTGGAAACAATGATGCCACGGTTCAAAGCATAAACAGATTTGCGACGAAAAAATAATTATAATGAAAAAGCATTATTGGAATTCCAGATTTCTTATGTAATGACACAGCTAAGCTCTTTTAACTAGAAGAGAGAACCGTCGCCTATAGTATAGACGCCTCAGACGTTATAGAAGCGTCGCTATCCCATTGTCGGGGAATTTATTTATTTATTTCACATGGAAGACAAACAGCAAATTATACAATTTAACACTCCAATCAAATAATGGTTAACAGAATGACTTAAAAAGAAAAAAAAAACAGAGTAAGAATAATTATAAAAACAATTCAATTAGGCGTATTATACAAGTCGACCGGTCTTCTAAAATCAACTCCTAAAGGACTATAATGAAACATACAAACATACATATCTTGACGCCAAGTACGTTATGTAATAGGCAGAGTGTATCGAGTACCGAACCTCACGATCCTGACAGACCTGCCTTTTCCTCCACATTAATTACCCTTTTCATACAAACACTAAGATGATATATTTCATTACTATCTGTTCCAGCGAACTTTGTTCCGCCCGTTCAGTTTGTATTGGAAAAAATAAAATGTTTTTCCTAGTTTTCCTGCTGTTGTACGGAATAAAATGTACCCTTTGTCCTTCTCCCGGATTGAAGATATCTTCCCACCAATTTTCAGCCTAGTCGGTTTACCTGTATAACACGACTTTCTTTTATATATAGATAATTAATTTTTCATAATTATGTATTCGTCGAGTTTTCACTGTTTTTAAGATAGAATACATCTTATTCGGGATGGAGAATGTTATATTATTTTAATATAATATTTCATTATATGTAAAAATACATCATGAAACTTTGTATGAAGATCTATTTTAAGTCGCGGGTCTACAGCTAGTGCAAATTTAAAGTAGGTAATTAACGAAAAGTACGTTAAAAAAATAGAAAGATTATTAGCGTTCTGCAAAATTTTTATGTTTATAATTTTTTTTAATACATGAGCAAATACAAGTATTCTTAAACAAAATTTTTCGTATCTTTTGTTAATATCATCACTATTGTATGCATGTGGAATTTAAGTTCATTTTGTAGCGTGATATTATGTAGATACCCACACGTTAAAATCGCGACTCACGACGCTAACACCCACTTGTTAATTAATTATTGAATATGTTTGCATTAACAATATCAACCAGTAGTCATTTGACATTGATTAAAAATAAGCAAAACTGGGCCACGAAACGGTATTTTGGACCAGAAAACGTTCGTCCTATATGGAATTTCATTTCGATATTTCCCTCAGAGTAATCCTCCCCAATTCCGTAAGAAATATTGCTGACATATTATGTGGTAGACATAGATTTGTTGGCATTTTTTTGACCGCCTCTTTGGTCGAGTGGCTAGCGTACTCGCGCAACTGCATTGACGAATCGCGAGGCTTGGGTTCGATTCCCGACGGGGGCAGGCATTTGTGTGATGAACATTTAGATGTCTGCATTTCCGGGTCTGGGTGTTCATTAAATATATTCTGATATCTATCTAAGTATATCTATGTATTAGTATCGTTGACTAACATCCATAACACAAGCATATAATTTGCTTACTTTGGGGTTAGATTCAATTTGTGTGACTAGTCCAGGTATATTTATTTATTTCTGTGTCCATTCAGTAGGTCTTAGGAGAGCGTATCGATAATTATAAATGATAAGGTGTTAACACTATTTTTTTAAGTAAAAACTTCTTTAGAGGCGTTGCGCACTTTTCTGGAATGGGTAAAAACTTCTAAACTCGCGTCAGGACACGTGACTTGACCGAAAATTCGTAAGACGGCGCAGGGCACTTGCGGGAATAAGACTACACAGGGCTCTTGTGCGAATGTTCGTGTTGTCGTTTGTGTACGATAGCGCAATAAATGAATATTGCATTCTACCACATAAATGGTAGTAATTTCATACTGATAATTAAAGCAATTCGTGCAAAATTATTCCCTAACCATTACAAAATATTAAAAATGCACAACGTTAATTTTCAAGTTTTCACTTTTGCCGGGACTCCCGGAGTGCAACCCGTCTTTTTTTTCATTACTCAGACGTTTGTAGATTCGCCCGTAAAAAGCCGTCATTTATTTTCACTCTTCTACCACAAACCATGTAGCGTTGTGTGTAGTTGCATTCTGTTTTTGCGAGGCTCGTGTTCTATTCTCGGCAGGAAGTTCTACTTATGATGTGAACATATTTTTCTGTGTTTTGTCTGGTCTGGGGCCTGGCCACAGTAGAAATATGAACGGTATGGAAACTACTTACAAACGTTCGTATCTGCACAGTGCACACTTACTCAAACACGCATACGGACCTTGTCTATGTGCATGTCTCTGTGTGAGTGTGCAGTTAGAACGTTTGTAGGTAGTTTTCATATTTATATTTATACTGTGGTGTGGGTGTTTATAAAAATTTTATTGGTATTTATGTATTTATTGATAGCCATAACTCAAGCATATTATTTGTTTCTTACTTTGGGTTTAATTAATAAGGAATATTATGAAAAAAAAACTTTAAAATTAGGTTCGAATGAATAATAAGATTACAAGATCAGTAAATATTTTTTGAAGATAAGCAGAGTATGTAAAATGGTTTTCTAAAATCAACAGGTAAACTGCGAAATCTAAACTTTTTTAATTACTTATTGATAACTAAAATATTCAATAAACATAATACTGGTAACGATGCTTTGACAAACAAAACCAAAAGCTAAAAAAAAGTATCTTCACGCCCATATCCCCAAAGAGATAGGCAGAGACACAACCAAGGCATCCACGATTAGCCGAAGACACTAAGTCCCACAATGTGATAGGTGGCAGGCAAGCCTATCGCCAACTGGCCACATGTCCAATCCCGAGCAATGTTTTTACACGCTTTTTATTAGCTTCACTTGTATGTTTGTATGTATGTATGTTTGTATGTATGTATGTAACTCACACCCGTTTTTCTCCCACTTCCCGCGAACCGATTTCATTCAAACTTTGTACACTTATTAAGAACTGGTGCCAATAGAGTAATATAGTAAGTTTATCCCATTATCCTAATCAGGAGCGCCAGGATTTAACAATTTCCTTACGTATCCTCTACGTAAGGGCTAACAGCTTATGACTGTTATAACATTCTTTTTAAAGTTTTTAGTTTGATGTGCTTGAAAAGCGTGTTTTTTAGTTTTTTTAAACTATATTTTGTTATTATTTATTAGAAAATTTGGAAAACCCAAATTTCTTTTTGTTGCCCGACCTGGGATTTGAACCAAAAACTATCAAGGTGAAAATATAAGTACTAAAAAAATCAATAAACCGTGACCAAAATTACAACCACACGTTACACGTTATATCTGAGAACAGTTGAGCTATCGAGACAAATCTAACAATACCATATTAATCAGTTAAATTGAAAGTTGCGATTAATAGATCTTGCTGGCAACAAAAATGTACACGCGTCACATTCTTTCTTGCAGCTGATTCAAAAACAATCTACCTTTTAAAAATAAAAATTTGACGTACATATCTTCACGCCAAGTCCCTTACGAGGTAGGCAGAGAGTATCGAGTGCCAGACCTCACGATCCTGACAAACCTGTCTTGCTTCCTTCACATTCATTACCCTTTTCATACAAACACGCCGGTTTCGGAGACTCTTGACACCACCCTCGGATAATATCCGAGTGCTTTGATCGTGGAATGTCAGCCTTGGTCTCCCCGGGTACCTACATCCATCCACATTCGCAAGGTATATCTGCTTTGTCAATCTTTCATCTGTCATTCTTTCCACATGACCGAACCAACGGAGCATGCCCTTTCGCATTTTAACACCAATACTTTCTTTCACTCCAACTCTTTCTCGGGTCTCACTGTTACGAATAAAACTAAATTTAAAATACATCTGTAATATTGTTTAATTTTAGTTGTCGAAGTCTCACTAGTCGAGTTCTGCGACGAAAAGGGTGTAACCACAGTCTTACCTATTTCGGCCTCGATCTTTATTGTGCCTTGTTTTGCATTTTACGTGTAAGATGACATTGGCTCTCGCATTCAGACATAACATTTTGTTTCTTGGTGTGTAAAGATGACATCGCATCGTAAAAGCGTCAATATTGTAACATGTGTTTGTACACCGATTTAACAAAATATATGTTAATGGTGGTAATTCTGCTGTTCACAAACTAAAGTTATTGTGGATGCATGCTATCTTTTTCAGATGAAACAAAAACAAAATAGATGGAACGTTTTAGATATGTCAGATTAGTCCGGAAATGTCAAATTGTGATGTTTTTAATCACATTTTCCAAGAGATAATTAAACGTCTGTAGAAATGACGTGTACTGTCTAATTTGACAGCACTATAAATGTTTTGTCTCTTTCTGGTACTTTCGGTGAAAGAAGACAGCGATAACGTAAAATTAGTCTAGTAAGTGGTTATAAAATTACCACCAATATCTCTGCTTGCTCCATCTAGTGACCACTTGTATCTATATTATACATATATTAAAACTAACTGTTGCTCGCGTGGTCCAACACGAACATTTTTTCAGAATAAAAACTATCCTAGGTGTTAATCCAAGTTACCCTTTATGTGTGTACTAAATTTCATGAAAATCAGTTCAGCCATTTTTACGTGAAGGAGTAACGAACAAACAGACAAACTTTCGCATTTATAATATTGAAAGGATAAATGGATGGATCCCCATTTACTAATACCATGCATCAATTTTGCTAAATATTTTTTTGTTGTGTGGGTTATTGTTAGGAGAAGAATTTTATGAAAAAACATCCGGGAAAATAGCAGGGAAAATTGTAATTTAACAATTCTTTAATCCATACAACCTGTTAGTAGCTGTTGATATCAAGCAATTAAAAGTTCACCAGGTCAGCTAGTGTTATACACTTTTATTTATTGCGATACCATAAAGACAATCAACTTTTGTATAACCGTACATACACCCAGTAACGCAGAACGCAGCACCAAGTCGAGGTTCGTTCTCTCGGGAGACAGCCCTTGATGCTGGTGTTATAGGGAACAGTCTAATCCATCTATAATAATAATAATAAACTCTTTATTGTACAACTAAAAACATGAAATTGATACATATTACATTTATAAAAACATATTTTATACAAAAGGCGGTTTTATCGCTAACAAGCGATCTCTTCCAAACAACCAACGCTTAGAAGATAAATACATTAAAATAAGAAGAAGGTACAATAACTGCTTACAAATCGTAAATCTATCAAATAATTAATTTAGGAAGTAATCTAACTTTTTAAAACAAGTGTTTAAATTATAAATTAAAGTTAAAACAAACAAATAAAAAAAAATTATGCACATTAAATAGGTATCTATTTAGTGATGTCTAGGGCTGAGAAGTCTGCTCGGCCCACAAAAACCGGTGAAGTTGTAAAAACCGCGAGGTGGGCAACACATTTTCAAAAAAAATGACCATTCATTCCTGATGTATCAGTCTGTCCATCTGGACTGTATCGTGTTCACAGCAAAAGGAGTGGTCTGGCCGTTATAAGATTTGGTTGATGTCACGTTGCAGGTTATCGTCGAGAGGCGATCTTGTGGTGATCGCGGTCGCGGAGTGCGGCTGCGGAGCGGAGCGGACGGGAGAGGAGACCGGCCGCAAGACGGAGAGCGCGCGGCAGCCGGGGCCCGTGCTGCGCGCCGCGGGGCGGACGCCGGTCCCCCCGAGGCGGCGCTGGGTCCCGCCATCCTCGCTGCGGCACCACGAGGTGCCCGACCCCGACGCCAAGCACGACGTCATACACAGGAAGGTCCGTATATACTATTACCAAATACTTTCAGTAGGTTACTCCTGAATCTCGATTTTAAGCAAAGTTGAAATTGGAATCGGATATATCGATTTAGGTAGATCTCCCGAACACAACACTAGCGAGTGACACTAACACTAACATTACAAGTAGTTAATAATAAACATTAAATTATTTTATTGGATTCGTTGATTTTTGAACCAACAACCGTTGGGGAAGAAAGGTTCTCTAGTGGCGGCCCCGCACCGGAGGACGTAGTGTTGGACGATGGTGATGTTGATTTTTTTGGTACTTATTGTTACTACTCCGTTAGTACTAAAATGACCCGATTCCCATTTTCAAATTGCCTAAAATTGAGATTCAAAAGTAACCTTACAGATTTGTTTAAATGAAGTAAGAGCTACGCCTCGTTTCTTGAATATTCGCGCCAATCTATGTTATATTTAAATAAATTTCTAATGTGTGAATGAATAACACTTGTGACATTGCTTTAATAGCAAACATTTGTGGGATAGTTATCACACAAATGTTTGCTATTAAAAAGCATCAATTATAAAATTAAAAATTCTACACGCGAAATATCTATTTGTGTTCTTTGTAGTCGAACGCGCTGTATAAAAATTGAGGTGCATTTGCAACGTACATCATTTTGCGTGAAACGCGCCACCATCGGTAGACAATGTGGCCAAGGTGCCACCGGTCTCCAGTCGTTGGTATACCTTACCAATCTTACATACACATAAAATACCATATTATGTTTATGTTTCATATATTACCTATTAGTTACCAATTAGTTTCGTCTCAATTAGTTGTCGCCTCTGTGGTCTAGCGGTTCTTGACTTCTTGAATCTCAAGAAGACCTCAAGAAATCAAATCCGAATCGAGTCCGAACTCGGGTCAAGTAACAAAAAAATTAGAAAATGTGTATTTTAATTTTCTAATAAAAATAATGTGGCCCGGGATTGGATATGTGCCCGTTTAGCGATAGGCTTACCAGCTATCACGTTGTGGGACTTAGTGTCTTTGTCTAGTCTTTGGTGCCCTGGTTGTGCCTTTTTTGCCTACCATTTTGGAATATGAGCGTGAAGTTATTTTTTTATATTAATCTCGGGGGCAAATTAGTAGAAATAATTAAAAACTTAGATACAAATTACATTGCAGTTAACATGCAGTTAGCATTTAAATTTAAATGATTATGCTTAAATGAATGAAATGAAAGTGTTTAATTTTACTAGTGGTCGCCCATTGGCCGATATGCCAAAACTATGGACCCCTTATTACGAAAATTGTGCTGACGGTGGAGCATGAAATTTGGTACACTTACAGTTTATATGTAGAAGAAGTGCAGAAAGCTAATATTTTTCAAAAATAATGCTTATAAAGTACAGCAAACCAATAAATAAAACATTAAACAAACCATGCAAATTAACACACACAAACAAATATATTGATGATAACGATAAAAGATCACAGATGGCGCACTAAAAAGTTTGGAAACAAAGTAGTGTTGAGAAATAAAGATGGCGTTCTTATTAACAAGATATTACAATTAATTATGGTCGAGTTTCGACCAATGGGTGACCACTAGTATATATAAATAAATAAGTAGGACTAAACCATGGACTGCACCTCCTCGTTACACAATGAGGAGGCGCAGTCCTTGGTTGCAGTCAATGCATATTTTAACTGTGTAAAAAATTAACAGTAAGGACTTTTTTTTGCAGGTGCGGGGCATATTGAACAAACTAACGCCGGAGAAGTTCCAAAAGCTGAGCGATGACTTGCTCGGACTGGAGCTGGATTCGGACAAGGTGCTCAAGGGCGTGATCCTCCTCATCTTCGAGAAGGCACTCGACGAGCCCAAGTACTCGTCGATGTACGCGCAGCTCTGCAAGCGACTCAGCGAAGAGGCGCCCAACTTCGAACCGCCCGGACAGCCCTGCACCTTCAAACTGCTGCTGCTCAACAAATGTCGTACCGAATTTGAAAACCGTGCCCAGGTAAGAGCTGGCTGGATCCAAGCAGGTGGCTCCCCTGATGATCAGAGACATCTATAGACAACGTTGATGGGGCAGGTGTGCCGCTTTCTTACGGCTGTGATCTCAGCGACTGGACTAGTCTATCGCCTACTCTATCTTTCAGCACGGAGTATGATAATGGCACCAGGAATCGGCAAGGCGGTATCACCAATTCGAACATGCTGCTATACAACAATCTACCATCTAGTGAACTTAGTATCTTCACACCCGTATCCCCGAAGAGGAAGGCAGACGCACAAATTACAAGCGGGACACCCAAGAATAAAGAGGGGACTAAGTTCCACAATAAGATAGGTGAGAACCCTATCGCTAACCGTACACTTGTCAAATCTGGGGCACCGTTGATATTATTATAAAATCAAGAAAAAAGCTTAATTTTCATTACTCGGGAATATAACCCGCATCTCGCGTTTGTCAACACTACTAACTAACAGCATATAGTTTCTTAGTTATATAAAATCATTTTTTTGAAGTTCGTTGGCAGTTCGAAAGGCTTCAGGTGTGCCATTTATAAATTAATCGCAAGAAATTTCACAAAAATGACTTCATACCGAGTGCTTTGCAACTTCCCAGCTAGGGATCCTTTGCCTTACCTAACCTTTTAAATGTCAGTTTATTTTGTCCGGTCGGTGGGTAGAATAGCAGGTAGACTGGCACATTAGGCCCAACGCCTTGGCCACAGGTCGGCGACGAATTCATATCATCCACGGTGTCTGTAGGCCAATGTTGTCTTCTACCATCAGAAGAGCTTGTTCGCTGCAAAGAGTATATATAAATACTACGTAATAAGAGGCGGATCTTCCATAGATATATAGCAAACCCGAATTTTGTATCAAGTTTGGTTTAAATGACACAAGACACTTGACTTAACATGGTGAAGAGGTATAATCCGTATAATTTGAAAGTAAGTCTAAAGGCATTCAGATATAAGGCAACTAGTGTCACATGATTTAAGTGAATAAAAAACATAGCAAACTTAATTCTTTTATATGAATGTTGCGCCACACTGGTTCGCTGTTTGATCTTTTATAAATATTATGGCGTCTAAGTAAACAAATAAATACATAATATCATTAAGTATATTTGAAGAAGTGTTAAACGAATTACCAAAAAAAAAATGTGGGGCTACCTTGAAGTACTCTATCTAATAAAAAAGAATTATCAAAATCGCACTACTGTGTAGAAAGTACTGTAAGGTTGTCCTGCAGAAATCGCTCTGTGACGATAAGGGGGCGTCCATAAATTACGTGAGGTGTTTTTTACATTTTCTGAGTGGTGATATGTCGTGAGATTTTATTCTCCCCCATCCCTCAATCTCACGTGAGAAATTTTTAAAATGTCGGTTTCTTATCCAAACGTATTCTTAACGTATCCAAACGGATTCTTACAGCAAAAATGAATGAAATTATTTTCTTTTGAAGAAATTAGTGAATGGTCTTTATCTTATTACGATTACGCTTAAGATTAAATCTTAAGCATGTACCTACAGTATGGATGAAATTGACATATTTTGATAGCATATTTTTTTTGTGATTAAAGCAACAAAAATTGCGTGATATTTGCCGAGACCCTCCTCTCCCCAACGTAAGATTAGGTGAGATTCGAATCGACCCCCTCCCCCCCTTAATCATCTCATGTAATTTGTGGACGCCCCCTAAGTATTATTATATAAATATACATCGACGGACTCGTTTCTAAGTGGATTTTTTTATAAATAACTAGCCTCTGCCTGCGGCTGTGCTTGCATTTAAGTCATTAAAAGTATCCTGTTACTTTAAATACCGCCAGAATTATGACTTCTTTATGACGTTATTTTTCAAAAAATAATTTACTTTAAGCAACTTCACAGAAATTGGTTAAATAAAGTTTATTGCAAATCCCTACTCCGCTGGAGAAAGTATACCTACTTCGAATCACGCGTGGTAAGGATAAGAACAAAGATGGCGCGTAACGGTAAATGTGCCGCGTAACGAAAAAAATTTACACTAAATTTTTTTCCAACCCCGATAAAGAAGTTTCACTTCAAAAAAATCAATTGACGGGTCGGATTCAGAACATTCTCCATTTTCTCGTTGGTTAAAAATGTATAGTCTTAATTTTTGTTTTATCTAAGTAGATTGAGAACAAATACATCTCCGAATTTTAAATTTGTTACTTATATTGAAAGTGCTAAAAATAATAGGAACTACGAAATATCGTTTGTAATCTTTGCAGGCTTTCGCGGCTTTCGAAGATAAGGTATTGACTCCCGAGGAGGAGGAGAAGAGACACCTTGCAAAATGCAAGATGCTCGGCAATATAAAATTCATCGGCGAGCTGGGTAAGCTGGAGATCCTGGCGGAGTCGATCCTTCATCGCTGCATTCAGAACCTACTGCTGGCACGGCGCGCCGACGCCGAGCACCACGAGGACTTAGAATGCCTCGCGCAGTTGGTTCGCACCTGCGGCCGCGTGCTAGACTCGGAGCGCGGCCGCGGGCTGATGGACCAGTACTTCGCGCGCATCGACACACTCTCCGCGTCACGCGACCTGGCGCCCCGCATCCGGTTTATGTTGCGGGACGTGGTGGAGCTACGGCGGGCCGGCTGGCTGCCGCGC
>NJDD01001473.1:27409-44299 GCA_002245505.1 Calephelis nemesis | reverse complement strand
CCGACCTCCAGCTGGCCGCCGTGTACGCCGTGCAGCTGCACGCCCACCAGCACAGGTATCCCAAAGGTGAGTTTTGTATCCTTCCTCTTGTTCCCTCCTGCCGGTACCGAGCCTGTGTGACTTATCACCCGACACCCGTTATCTCCAGGGATGCTGTTGCGGTGGTTCATGTACCTGTACAACCTGGAGGTGTGCGAGGAGGAGGCGTTCCTGCGCTGGCGCGAGGACGTCACTGACGCGTACCCTGGGAAAGGAGAGGCACTCTTCCAGGTGAATACCTCGTACCCTTTATACTTCATTCGCACAAATTTTGCTTGCACAAATAATAATCACTTGAACATTTTATACAATCCTCGTTCAAATAATATTTTATTATTATCTGACCCTCCGAACGATTTGTCATATAAACATCTAGCTGTGTCAAATATAACCATTTTTAAATAATATGTGCGGGATACTCGTCCACCCGATAGTCATGTCCACCCGATTTGAAGAATATCTAACACCCCAACACGAGGTTTTTATTTATCTGATGTTAAGGAAACTCACATCGTTGTCACCGATGTATTTCGTAGCGTATACCCGTATTGAAATACATCGAAAAGTCTTCTGCTAAGGAAAGGTTGTGCTCTATGTTCTAATGACAACCAAACAAACAATTTTTCTGGTGGTAGAACTCAACTGTCCACATAAACATCATAGATGTTACTGGTGCGTGGCGATTTTGTGTGTCGTACACGTTTAACAAAATGACGTGTGCCCTAGTGAGGAGGCCACATTATTGACGGTGTTGTGTCCTACAGGTGAACACGTGGCTCACTTGGCTGCAGCAGCAGGAGTCGGAGGAGGAGGAGGCGGAGGACTGAGCGCCGAGACATCTCACATCATATTGTTAAGCCAAATAGTTTAAATTACATTTTTCGGTTATCGTTTAACGCCGGCCCCGCGCCCCGTACGGGCCCGCCGTTAAATAGGTCAATTTTAGGTTTAACACGTAAACGAATGTTAGTATCTCGAGATAATTTTTTGTAGGCCTTTTACTCGATTTTGATACTTTTACAAATATACAATGTATAGTGTTCGTTTGAACGTATGAGTGCACTCCGATCCCTGCGCGCGGCGAGCGACTATTAGTTTCAATTGTAAGATATATTCTATGGAGAGAAATCAATTTTATTAATGATATATCATGATCGTTTATTTTCAATACTAAATGGACATAGTGGTAACGTAAGATTGCTTAAATTTCTTTGTATTATCGGAATTAGATTTTTTAAACTAAAGTATGTAAAAATACCTAAAAAAAGTTCCCCATATTGAGTAACGTGTCGGGGCGGTTTGTATTGAAGCTGTGAATCGATGAGAGGTTAATCTAAGTTACGGTAAATATGTATTCCGGATGAGAAATATACTTCTGTGTAATTTAACGTGCTTTTATTTTACTTCAATCCTCATAAATATAAGTTATCCTTATTATATATTTCTTTGCAGGGTTCTGTAGCCGAAGGCCAAAAAACCGAACCCTATAAGAGATTCATCATGTCTGTCTATTTGCCCGTCCGTATATCACAGTCACTTTTTTCTGGAATTTGGGGAGTAGATGTATTCTGTGAACTGCATTAGGATTTTGACATCTATAGAAAAATAACAATAAATTTTGTGGGTTCTCCATAATTTTACTCATTTTTTTTCACAAAATCCATAAGACGTGTAGGTTATCTAATGGATAGATCTTTAAAAATGATACTGAGTTTCCTACCGTCATTTTTTTATAAAGTGAATAACACTAGAGGGGGCCCCGTTACTTTTAAAATAAGAGAATGATAAAACTAAAACAAATGTATGATGTACCTACATTTCAATGTAAACTTCATCGGAAATTGGTTTGAACGAGATATAGTAAATAGTTTAAATAAATAGGTACTATAACACCAACACTTAAAATAGTTGTACCTCTCTGTCAAGAGATGACACGATGTAGTTTAGAGTCACGCAACCAAATATAAATCTGCATCAATTTCAGAAGCTTCACTGAGCTGTCGTCTTTGCTTACACATTACTAAGGGAGCGATTGTATCTTCACACCCATATCCCCGAAGAGGTAGGCAGAGGCACAACCAGGGCACCTACGACTGGCCGAAGACGCTAAGTCCCACAATGTGATAGGTGGCAAGCCTATCGCCAACCGGGCACATTTCCAATCCCGACCAACATTTTTTTTATTAGAAAATTGGAAAAATCCAATTTTCTTTTTGTTGCCCGACCCGGGATTCGAACCCGGGACCTCATGCAGTCAAGTCCAACACCCGGACCACTAGACCACAGAAGCGAGCGATTGGCGAACTTATTATTATTATTAAGTAAACTGCAACCACTGTATAAAAATTAAGCAATGAATTATTTGCAAGAAATTCTTGCAAACAGCAATTCATGTCAACTTACAAGTAGCGATGGATCGTTGACGGTTTTTGCGTTTCATTCCATTTCGTCAACTAGTTAATTTCGTCAAAGAATTAACGTGGTTCGAAAATTAACTTGCTTGTTTTTTTTTACCAATGCTATAACTCAACGATTGATGTTCTCCGCACTCGCACTCGGTAATAGTGTAATGAATGTACTTAATTAAAATGGAAAATTCCAATGGCCAAAATAATTTGCTGTAAAATTAATATTTTAATAAGATCATCTGATTTTATGTACATAAATAAATTAGGTGTTATTAACATTTTTTTTATATTTTAATTTTTAAAAGAGCGAGAGATATCAAATGACATAATTCAGAATTAATGTGACCCCATTTCAATAAGAAAATATTTTTTAACGTACTTTTTTATTAGAAACATTACAATTTAACTACGTTGTATATAACAAAACGTTAAGTTCAGTTTTTCGTGTTATGTCATATTATGTAAACGAAGTCGAGGGAGGTTAACGTATAGACTACGTTAATATAGTTGATGAATTCAACTAAGTTAATTTGTAGACAGTCAACGTTAACGACGTTGACGAGAAATTAATCGTTGATTCAATGCATTTATTCATTTAAGGGGCCATATACGCTAAAATACGTCAGCAGTTTACTGTTTTTTTTTCATACAAAGCAATCATGAATCTTGCTGACAAAAATACACAAGATTAACATGACTATGCTTTACTAGACTAGTGTTTCCAAAACACGATTCATTTCTCTTTGCTCGATAGAAAAAAATCAAAAAGTTAACCCTTTTTTGAAAGCTTTTGCTTTCTGTCTACTTCAATTGTAAAAATATCGACACCAGTTTAAGCATAAACATAGATAAGTACTATACCTAAAAGATAAGTGTTTCAGTTTTTATACGTTTTTTCAAATTACTTTTATAGTGTCAAAAATAGTGATTTGTCGCTTAAGACGTTTACTTTAAAGCGCCATTGTTCATGGAACGGGGGAGCGCGGTGATTGGCTCTTCTGGCTGAATGAGTATGGGGCCTTAACGTCCATTGCTACTGACAAGGATTTTTACAATATGATACTTACTACCAAAGATTACAGTGTATATTTGCTTACTACAACTGAACCCTCCGCTGGCGAGTCGGGCTCGCACTTGGCCGGTTTTTTTTGTAATAAAAACGTTGCCTGGAATTGGCTAAGTGCCCGGCTGGAGGTAAGTTTGCTGCCTATTACATTGTGATACTGTACCTTTGGCCACGGTTGTAAGGCCATGTGGCCTTCCTATTCTAGGATACGGACTGAATGTATTAGACTGATGGAAATAAATATCAAAACCAAATTTTTTCTTAAATTGTTGGTTTTTGTTAGGTATGAAAATTGTTATACGTAATTGCTTTGGTAAAAAATATATAAATTCACAACTAATTATTGCAAACGTTTCGAACTTCATACAATGGACTACTCTGAACTAGTTCCCTACCATGAACGCTTACAGCAGTATTATTTCCATGTTGCTAAATGTCGAATTATAAATGCAACTTTATGCACATACATCTTAAGGTTGTCTTTCGCCGATAACCATAAGTATTATTAAAGTAATATTGTTTTAAAAGCTTATGGTAACCCCCTGAACTAAGTAATGTGGTTAGATTTGATTTTTAGAATTCAATGGATCTATGCTATTACTATTGTACTATTGTTGTGTGGATCTGTGTTAAGCCAAGTACTTTTCAATCTACCCTCGTATATTGGAAAACAAATGGAAACAATTTTATGTATCCTATGTTATTAATAAAAACATTGTATGATGTTACATTTGCTAATATTAATAATTTACATAGTTTAGAGCTTGGTCCGTCAGTCCATCCGTACAGTTCGCGCAAACCTTGAATACGCTTCGCACAAGTTATTTTGTGCTGTATCTTACATTCTGTACGCAGATACAATCGAGTGCAAATGTTCAAACATACATTTTTTTAGTAATGTTTGTTTTTTAGGACAAAGTAAGAAAATCTATATCTTTATATATATAATTCTGTGACTGTGTATGTCACTGAACTCCTTCTAGACGACTGGACCGATGTCGATGAAACTTTTTGTATGTGTTCTAGGGAATTCGAGAATGGTTTAGATTCACAATTTGGTCCACTGGAAAATGTTTTTTAAATTAAATTTTTTAATAATAAGTAGTTGTTGATTTTAGAATGTTTCACATCGGATCCGACAGACTGCGCTACTGTCGAAGCATTAATGTCAAGCGATACGAAGTTTGCTGGGTCAGCTAGTAATAAATAAAAATGAAACCCGTTTTCCTTGGTCACGGCATCACGCTTGAATGGCTGGACCGATTTCACTAATTATTTTTTTGTTGTATTTGTTATTATTAGGAGAAGGTTCTTACGGAAAAAAATATTAAGAAAATCTCTCAGAAATATTGAAAAATATACATTTAATTTTGCATATTTTGAAAACCGCGCGCACAGATTAGATTAGATATTAGTAGGACTATATTGAAAGAGCATCGTTTGTTCGGAAACATGGTTACTTAATTAAATTCGAGCATCATTTGTTCGGAAACGTAGTAACATTTTATTTTTCCCCATACAAACTGAGCGGGCGGTTCGAAGTTCGCCGGGACAGCTAGTCATGTCATATATTTCGAGTATTTACTCAAACGTCATATCCTACTAAAATTTATTATATAAAATCCAAAAGGTTGTATATTTGTCAAAATACTAATAAGTATTTATTTTTACAACGTACCTAATATGTTTAAACTGTTTTTTTTGTAATAAAAGTTTTACGCAACTGTACACCAAACAAAAGTACGAAGCACGACTATGAGGGAGAACGCACGCTTCCTCACTTCCCCGCACATATCTTGAAATAAATTCTGTGCATCGACATGATTATCTAGTTACTAGTATCTACTTCGAAACTTTGAGTTTTGGTTGGTTTAATAGTCCAAAGTCGCGTGTGTGACCGCGCTACTTTGGAATGCATGAGTTGAAGTGCATTTGGAATCGCGTAACGAAAAAGAACATTCAAAATGCAACTATTCTATTGACTTTCTTATTCATCGTCCTTTGCACTGGCTTTGCAGTTTGTACAATCTTGTTATTCTTTGATTTATTTAATAAAAAGCAGACAAAATTACACTATTTTTTATTTCATTTTATGTAACATAGAGCTATATAATAACATAATAACACAGTAGGATAGACCAGAAGCAGCAGATGATCCTGTCCTGTGTTCACTAGAACCCGCTTTGATCCAAAATGAGTGGAGCTGTAACAAAATGATGTTGAATATTATCTTATAGTATAATAAAATATATTTTTTTATTAACCCCTAAAAGACAACGAGAAGTGATATAAGCCTTAGGTAACTGTGTGTCTGTCACAAGTTTCGAAATAATGGACCATTTCAATGTGGTTTTTTCAAATAGAAAGCTGTGTGTTGGAAACTTATTTGTTTATGTTTAATTTGTAAGATGTGTGTTAGATAAAACCACAATACTTGTCATTTTTTATCATGTTCAAAGGCAAATAAGCAAACAGATTCTCTTAAAGTAAGAAATTCATGCTAGTTAGAAGTAAATTATGTTTTTGTGTTATGTGTGTCAATCAATGATGATGTACATAGAAATTACTAAAAATGATCACACCAAGACCCAGCTAGATATTCATTAAACAAATTCCTCGGAATCTGCTCCTGCAAAAATCAAATCTGAGGGTACCGGTTGATTCGTGGAGTTAGGAGTGAAGGCTAATACCTCAAACAACAAGGTGTTAAAGTATATAAATTATTAAGTTTGTATAAGAACAACAACATCATGCAATGATACCAATTCTGAGAAAATTGTACTCTCCTATTTCTTAATAAGTAATTAGGGAATAGTTAGGTTAAATTTTCTATAATTGTTATCCCAAAATAATATAACCTACTCATAAAGTTAAGAAGGAATAAAAGATGTACTTTAGTAAAATGCTTGAATGAAATTATTTAATAAACAAGAATCCAAACTAATTAATTTTAATTCTATAATAAACAGGTAGGTAGGTAGAGCCACCGGTTAATGCCAGCCTCCGGTTAGAACCTTGGGACAGGCATTTAGGTGAAGAACATCCAGATGTCCGCACTTCTGGGTCTAAGTGTGGATAGACATCATTGACTAATGTCACAAGCAAATAAGTTGTTTATTTTGGGGTTAGATTCAATTTGTATACAAATATTTATTATTGCCTTCATACTCGTAACCTCAAGAGGTACATGCCCAATCCTAGGCAAGTTGGTTTCAAAAGAAAATTTCTAAAAACACAATGAGTTGTGTCTCCAGAATTAATCCAAACACTCCAGGTTTGTCAACACCAGTACCAAATCACTTAACCACACAAATAATTAGGTATGTAAGTACACATCTACAATAATATTACAAACATTACGTATGTCTGTCTGTTAAGTTGTCATGGTTTAGCTCGTGAACCAATTTTTATAAAATTCGATATGCATATAGTTAAATAATGCAGTTTAAACAAAGACTGCCTTTTTCTTTAAAAGTTAACCTCCAAAAGGCAAAATATCTATTGTTGTTTTTTTATAACATTGGAAGGCAAACAAGCAGACGGATTTCCTGATGGTAAGAAATTTCCACCGCCTAGAGACACCAAAGGTGGTAATGGTGCGTTGCCAACCAGAAGCCGGGATGTTAGGCCTCGAGCGAAAGTAAGTTAACCGGCTACCTTACCCTCCGAACCGGAACACGTCATGACGTTATGGCGGTAGGAATAGGTAAGGCGGTGGTACCAATCCGGGCGAGTCGCTGCGAAACTCTACCACCTAGTCAGATGTCACGGCGTTAGTGACGGCAAGCCTATGCTCGCCTTTTAGATCATAGGCAGATTGTCCATTCTACAAAGGAGCCCGGACCAACACAGGGGAAAAGTTTTGTCCTTTAAAAGCAAACAGTAAACTGTTATTATAACCTCGAACGGTTACAACAAGGGTTTGAAATAACAGTATTATTGGGAACCAAAAAAAAAACCTTGAACAACACTGATGTCACAAGCAATACCTGTACTGTTACCATTGGTTTAAGGGTTTTATACTGGTTTAATAATACTGGTACCAGAAATACATGATATAATGTTTTTCTTCAATCGGAGATATTTCTGTTCCTTCTTTACAGATTTTAATTATACAGATACATAAAACGATAAATGGCATTTATTGGGTACCTTTAGGAGGTACAGGTATTTATCAGTATTAGTAGATAGGTATTTTTAGGTACCGATTTTGGAAGCGGTGTTGAAGTATCGAAATGGTAAGCACCGTTAAATACACCAGTCCATTTGGTATTGTTTCTAAGCCTTGGTTACGATATTTTAACTAAGCTGGCACATTAATTATCTTCCTGAAATTATGGACAGCTAAAAGGCAAAGCATAACATGTAAGAGAAACATCTGTAAGCCGTGTGGTTAGTCTGGTAATCTTTTAATGAGTACATAACTCAGGTACATAACAGTGAAAGTTGCCGATATTTATAGTAGTGTCTGTGTAAGTCTAATATTTGTTACGTACAGTAAAGCAAAAATCATGGAAAGGTGTAAAAATATTACTAACCTATTCGTATTACAGTACATATTACACAAAACGTCACGACACTGGTAATAGTGTTTTCTCGTGCTTGTCGTTTCTCCTCCAAAGGATCAATTCTCTCGCCGAGTCGGAACATTTTTCTGTAAAATGTTTTAAAACTTTCAGGTTATTTAGTAGGTACCTAGTTACTCAAATAAAATAAGTAGGTAAGTAGATAGTAGGCTGTAGGTATTAACAAGGTATTAACAATTCAGTCAACAACACAGACTGTCAACAATACCTACAATAAATGTTGCCAGGTCAGATTTGTAAATTTACAGTGCTTTGGATATAAAAACACAGTAGTTTGGTTTAAAAAACAGTAATTCAGAAAGTAAAATACAGTACTTTTACAGTAAATTAATGAACAATAAAAATAAGTCAACATCCTTTTCACTCAGAGATGGTTCGTTTGGTCATATTTTTTTTCAGTAAAAGCTGCAATTGTAAGCCGTAAGGTATAAAATGTAAAAAAAACTGGTGGCATTGCGACTTCAAAAAGATTTTCTGTTGACAAAATATGATATACGTTGTCCATTCTGTTATCTGTGTTATCGCCTTTGTGGTCTAGCGGTCCCAAGTTGGACTTCACTGCTTTAGGTCCCGGGTTCGCTGCCTGAATCAGCCAACAGAAAAAAAATTAAATTTCTGTTTTCAATTTTCTATCATAAAAAAACGTTGCCTGATATGTGTCCGGTTGGCGATAGGCTTGCCACCACAGCTTGCCACCTACCACATGTTGGGACTTAGTGTCTTCGGCTAGTCGTAGGTGACATGGTTGTGCCTCTGCCTACTTCTGAGGGGATATGGGCGTGAAGAAACTCATATGGCGGTAACTAACATTATTTCGTTACATACAAATTCAACGTAAAATCATGTTGAACTTTTCGGGTATCCGTACAGTTCCGAAACTGCTTTATAGACAACAGTCCACCAAAATATATACAAAATCCATTCATTTACGTTTGGTCGAATAAATAGATACACCATTCAAAGGAAGAAGACTATTTTAAGGCATTTCCCAATCATATATGAAAGTTAGAGCATAATTGCGTTTCGTTTTAAGTAGGCTCTTGACAGACAGATGTATCGTTTTTAAACATTAACTTAACCCCTTACTGCATCGCGTCCCATATCAGCACACCTAAGTTTTTTGTCGAGTAAATATAAATATCTTTAGGTTTTTAGTGACGGCAACATTAGAAACCATGAATCAAATTACATGTTGACGTTTAGAAGCTGTGGGATGTCGGTAGCACTGTTAAGAAACAACCTGTAGCAGTTAGAAGTTGGTAGTGACAGGAGGTGAGTAGATCTATCTTTAAACCGTTTTTTTTTCATTTGATTGAATATTTTACTTTGAATTTTATTCTGTCAATTAAACTAGTTCTAATTATTGTAAAAATTGAAGAAACTGCAATAAACCTTCATTGATTTCAAATTTCAGGCACTTCAAATGTTGTGTGCATATTTGGTATTAAATGCAGTGGTGGCTTGAACTTGTCGATCATATATGGGACTGTATGAGATAGCGGTAAATTTTCTATCGTTCATATATGACACGGTATGTAATAAGAGTTAATTTTATACACATGTATACTATGGGAAATATATATGCCACTTCTTGGTTTCAAATTGGCAATCACCTGAGTTTTTGACCAAGAAAGATTCCCTCATGTTACGCCAAGAACACGAGGCAGGCCTATAATGTAAAAGATGAGGCACTTCAAATAAAAAGCAAATGAAATATCGAGTTGCCATCAAGAGAAGTTGTTTTTATTATTTACCAGATTGGACCAATAAAAGAAATGAAAGCGGTGGTTAAACTTTTATTTGCCATCTTAAATGTGTGGTATATTAATGTATTAATAAAAATAGATTTTTTTTTCAAGAGTTCCATGTCCCTTCAGATCCAGTACCACTTCCATCAGGGGAAGATTAAAATTATAAGTGTAGTGTTGGGTTGATAGATTTTGACTTATAAAGATTGCTTCAGATTTTTTCAAAATTAATTGGAGGTTATTGAATCCAGTGTTTTATTCATAAGTTTATACCTACATACAATTCAGAATAGAAAGGACGTTTGCTACAAGAGCCAGAATGCTAAATTTAATATGCAAGATAAATTTATCATTCTGGAACTAGTCACACGATACCTAATATATATATGATTTAAAAAATTACATAAGTAGGTATATGAAAAAAATATCTCATTACTCCATGTGTTCCCATATTTGTTACACACTATTTTTTCTATTCGCAACACGCAGTACCATATATGCACATTTTTTTTTAAATTCGTAAAAAAATAAAAAATGACTGTTAATTTTATTTTTATTTTTTATGGGTTCTTCAGACTTAAAAACATGTCATATTTTTTTTCCTACATAAATGCAAAATTCCGTGCAGTAAGGGGTTAATACAGTAAATTTCATACACTGTATTTTTGTGATACAGTAGAACGAAAAAAACAGCTAAATTACAGCGAACCTGCTGTAATTACAGTGAACCTGGCATGAGGCATCACTGTCTACAATCAACAATAGTGACAACTGACAGTTGACACCATATTCTATGGATACACACCATATTCATTCTATAGATGATATCATTTTTTATGACAATGGGAAAATTGCTGTTTTTAACAAAAAATTGCCGAACCCTCAGTAAAAAAAACATTTACTTAAAAAATACTATTAATATATCCCAATAAATCAACGATGTTTCTATAAATAAATGTGGGCCTCTTAAATAAGCTCAGAGTCGCTCAGCGTGCTATGGAGAGAGCTATGCTCGGTGTTTCTCTGCGAGATATGATCCGTAATTCGGTGATCGGCAAGAGAACGAGAGTAACCGACATAGTTCAGAGAGTAGCAAGCTGAAGTGGCAACGGGCAGGCCACATTGCTCGCAGAACCGATAACCGCTGGGGAAGAAAGGTTCTCGAGTGGCGGCCCCGCACCAGAGGACGTAGTGTTGGACGACCTCCCACCAGGTGGACAGATGATTTGGTCAAAGTCGCGGGGAGTTGCTGGTTGCAAGCGGCTGGTGATCGTGACTTTTGGCGCTCTTTGGGGGAGGCCTATGTCCAGCAGTGGACGTCCTCCTGCTGATGATGATTATGAAACGAAAAAATTCAAATAAAACGGGACATTTTCTTCTACCCGTAAATAACTTCTACCTCGAGAAAACTGACGTAAGTGCCATACTAATTTATCTTCTGTGAGTACTATTGCTCTGTGCTAATATGATAGCCTTATAAGGTACAAGATCAACAAAGCGTGGGAGCGAGAAGTCCCTGTCAGGTACAACTTGCCTTAGAGGAAAAGAGATAGAGATTCAGGTATCGATGTGATAATATTTACGCGAGTAAGAGCCCATAGCGTCCCCATCATTCTGGGTCGCTGTGAATTTTGAGAATTTATTTAATAATTTTACTATTAAAAAAAGAAGGGAATTTACGGGCAAGTTTGGTATTGTGTTTTGTAAGCTCATGTGACGTTGCAAATCATGCACGATTCACAATCACATGTAAATATAATTTTATTGTGGGAATATTTAGAACTGTGTTTTGTCAGTTTTTTTAAAACATGCACAAAAAGGGATTTCTACAACTACATATTTATTTGAATTGTTTTATATAAGTGTATTTTGTAAATTTGAACTTGACGTGACGTGCCTTAGAAATCTACCACCTAGTAATCACTGAGTTAGTGATAGATAAAGCTAATAGTTAATAAACTACCAGACGACTGTCTGTTATCCAAAGTGGACTCTGATCAATACAAGAGAACTTATACTTGCTATCTTTAAACTTACTTTTTTGTAGCAAACACTTGTACATATCCACTATACTTACACTTTATTTAATAGGTACTTTGCATTGCTCTTTAGCCAACCGGTTTCACTTTTATATAGCATCATTAGGGTTTTGAAACTAAAGATGAAAAGACTGTTTTAGTTTAAAGTTCAGTACTTATTTGGTTGGATGTTACTGAATGACTGTACCTACATATGAAAATGTTAAGTGTAAATAAACCACAACAAAGTTTTACCACAGCAAGTTTTTCCCCAAAAATAGAGTTTACAGTTAGATTGAAAAATGTCATTGTATTAAAAAGTAAAATTATATGTTAACTTATAGAAAAAACAATTTCGAAAAAATTGAAAAATATAAATGATGCCAAACGATACAACGGTTTTAGATGACATTGTCTAACACATCCTAATCTATGACTGTATGTATGTAATTTCAAACATAATATATTTTTTGGAGCACGTATATGACGGCAGCGCTATATGATGAGCAGAGCATAAAGTACATTGGTGTAGTCTAAGAGCAGAGGGGTACACTTTACTAAACCGTCTCACATTTTAAATGTTCAAAGAAATAAAAAGAAGATAGTTTTGGTGTACCTAGTTAATAAAAATTTTATTTTATTTAACAAAAGGTGATATAATAGGTAAAAATACTTTTGCTTTTCATCCAAATGTAACATCTTTTTGGAAATAATATCTACCGTTTTCTTTACTAGGATCGGATGCTACTCCCGATGTAATTGGCAACCCTGTATGACCGTCAGTCAGTTGTCAAAGTTACTGCAATTTTTTGACAGCTGAACATCAGTAAAGTTCTCAAATTATTATTTGTGGTGAAAACTGAATTTAGGTTGAATTTTAAATACAATTATTAATCTATTTAGTTGGTAATGTAAATTGTAAATTGAAATAGTAGTAGGATAGTATCTTCATTTCTTAAAAATATAAAGTGAAGTTGCGCAACATGGCGAGTTCTGCTCAGCTGCTTGTATGAAAAATTTAAAGTCTTTCATCGACTTTGACACGCTCTAGATAGCAGGATTTTAAAAGTTAACTGTTGTTTTAGCTTTTTAGTTTAATAGAAAAGTGATGGGATCGTTTATGACTGTTTGCGGTTAATCGCGCTATTGCTGACAATTTGTTTCGGTTGTTTTAATTAGTGCGTTTCAAAAAACTATCAAGCTGGAGCGACTCCCGGAGTACCTGCGCGACACTGTCGACTGGTTCATGGGGTGAGTGTTTCTTATACTTCATATGTTATTTAACATTTAGTTGAGGCCTTGGACCTAAACATTATATATGTTGCAATAGGTATAAACTTATTAAGGTTGTTGACTGTGGTGTCTTTTTTTAATAATACTTACAAGACAATAAAAAAAACATTCATCACTAATCTCGGAAGTATTCGGTATTGACTAGGGCGAATTATAAAAAAAAACATGACTAAATAACCTAAGCTGCAATTTATATTAATTGAGATAAACTCAGGACGTTATACCTAATTGAATGTTTCACATGTTTTATGTACATAAATTTTCAAGCATGAGGTATGAATCTGATTTTGATTTCAGATGGCATTTCAGATTTGAATTCATGCCAAATTTGTTTGAAAACATTGTCTATATGCAATGTACCTTCTTTATCCAATTTAATAAACAAACAACATAACAACAGTAACCACAAAAACACCATTAGATGTAAACTTAAAATATCAATGTTGGAATAAGTTGATTTAAAATTTGGATTTGAACATTTTTGAACTGTCATTTGACCTTAAGATTCACAAATTCACATATTTCAAAATTTTTGTTGTTTTAAGAAGCTTTGCAGTGCTTCTTGTTTATTACATTATAGCCTATAGATTAGAGCAATTTTGACTTCACATAATCTAGTAAATTAACATTTCAATAATAACATTAAAAATATCAGTTTGCATATTATGCTTTTTGCAACATTAAAAAAGCTGTGTGCTGTGTTACCTAATGCAGGCATATGTCTGTGTGTTGCTAAGTTTCTGCACTATATTGTGAAGTAACTGCAGAGTTGAACAAACTTAATTTTCATACTACAAACAATTCAATTTATGTCTTTAGTTATATTCCTAAATGACTAATCAGTCATTTTGTCTATACTATCAACTAATAAAAAACAAAATACCTTTATTTCCCTTACTTTGGATGTCCTTTAATTATGTTTTGCTAGGAAACATCAAAGTAAATTTATATGAAAAGACAAGAAAACACTGACTGGAAATGTATTTACAAACACTTACAATGTGATAATAAAATTAAATTAAATGAAATATATTTATTTGAAGAATATGTATGTTTGAAAGTTATTATAAAATAATTATTTGTACCAAAATATTCTACCACATTGTGATATGCAAATATCTAGCCAACCTAATTCTATAATGTTTGTTATTTTTATTTATATATATTTTTACATAAATTATTAATAATAAAATGATTACAAGGCTGATCAAGTTTACCCACATTACCATAACCATAATACATCTTTCATTTAATTAAAAATGAATCATGAATCATGAATAGATGGATTTTGTATGGTATTCTTCTGGTAATGAAAAAATGAACTTACATTTTTTTCTAGATGCAACTTCTGATAATTAATTAATCTTTTGGTTATTTATTATATTTATTTATGAAGATTATAAATAATTAGGTATTATATAATATTAGGTAATTGAATAAGATTATTATTAGATTTTTTGTATGTTTATTTTAATTCTTTGTTCATAATATATTATTAACATGCTGGATGCAGTCAAAAACAAAATATACACTTTTTTGTAGTAAACACTTGTACTTATTCACCATACACATTTTTTAATACTATTCGTTACTATTTGGCCAAATTTCTTTTCATGATTTCTTTGATTTCTTTTTTTCTTTTCTTGAATTTAGTTAAAACAAAATAAGGACTAGCCAAACTATTTTGATAAAATGATTGTTTTTTCAAGTGTATGTATATGTAATGCATTCTGGAATATTTAAATGATTAACATCATAATGGCTAAATTCACTTACCTATCTGAATGAATGAATGAATACACTTTGTTATGCACCAAAATTTACAAAATAATACACACTCTTTCACTTATAATAATATTTAACTTAGATGCACAAAGATGGTGTTATCGCTTCAGAGCGCTCTGTCTGAGATACTACTCTTACTAAAGATTTGTTACCAGGCAACTGCTGTTATTTTCAATACTGTTCTAAACTTTTTGTGACTGTAATATTATACAGTTATGAATAAAATTTTAAATAAATACCCATGATAATATTTGAAGTCTGTAAGATCCTTAATCTTTATTACCACTTGCTCACTTAATTTTTTGAAATCTTCAGAAGTAGTTTTGTCAGCTTCTTGCGAAACTGCACCAATTAAACTTATGATGGTAAATGTAAGCATCATTAATATGACGTCATCATTAATATGAAGTTATTACCAAAGTATCTGTTACTTAGGCACAGTTTTAAATTATACAAGTTGGAAAAGAAATAAAATAGATGTTATAAAATTTACTACCAATATACTCTCTACTAAAAAATTGGTCATTCTTTTTCATTTTTTGATTAATTTTCTAATTAACAATCATAGATCTCCAAATGTAAGTAAACAGGTTGTGGAAATTGGCCATAAAACATCTACTTGATAATATATTATTTGTCTATCTATAACTATCAACCAGTTATAACTCCTAGAGATAAATAATTAAAATTAATAAACTGTTTAAATACTCAATTATTTCATAAATTTTAAATTCATTACTGGCTGAAATTAATTGTTGACTGAAAAAGAAATAGGTATGGAAGTAAAATTATATTAAGTGTCCATGCACATTATCACAGAAGAGGAAGGCATAGGTGTAAGGCATGGCCAAAGACCCCACAAGATAATAAGTGGCAAGATGATAAGTCGCTCACGATGATAGCAGGCACACATCAAATCCCAGACAAAATTGTTTTTATTAGAAAATGAAAAAATACACATTTTAGTTTTGTTACCTTACCCAAGTATCGAATCCAGGACCTCATGAAGTAAATTCCAACACCGGACTGCTAGATCAGTGGCAACAAATTTATGTTATTACCCAAAAAAATATCTATGTAATGTAATCATCACTTAGTGTATCTGTATAATTCTATTATTGTATGTGTGTTTTTCTCCTAACTCCTAATCTCAGTGATATAATCTGTATAAATAATTAATGTTGTTGCTTTTGTTATTAAGCATTGTTGAGGTTTTGACCCTACCATATTTGGAGTTGTCCTGTTAAGGTGGTGTGGACTGACCATGTGACCACAGGTGTAATATGTTATATTGTTATTATGGTGTTGCTGGTTGGTTTAAAGATATGACTGTATCCAGTAGGTGGAACTGCTGGCAGTGTATAACTAAATTAAGATTGAACCAGTGAGTTTAAAAAAATGTGTGCAAATAAATAACATGACAAATGTAAGAATTTGCATGGCTATACTGAGAGGTAACAATGTTCCTCTCTTTTAGTTTTAGTCCATGATGCTTAAACTATATTACTTAACACCTGAAGTTGTGTAACTTGAATTATGAACTCATTTTATTCAATGATTTTAATTTATTTTAAAAATATGTAATAAATATTACATTCATTAAATACAATATACAAAAGTTATCTGTATAATTCTATTATTGTATGTGTGTTTTTCTCCTAACTCCCAATCTCAGTGATATAATCTGTATAAATAATTAATGTTGCTGCTTTTGTTATTAAGCATTGTTGAGGTTTTGACCCTACCATATTTGGAGTTGTCCTGTTAAGGTGGTGTGGACTGACCATGTGACCACAGGTGTAATATGTTATATTGTTATTATGGTGTTGCTGGTTGGTTTAAAGATATGACTGTATCCAGTAGGTGGAACTGCTGGCAGTGTGTCAAAGAATTAAGATTGAACCAGTGACTTTAAAAAAAGTGTGTGCAAATAAATAACATGACAAA
>NJDD01001470.1:72893-85191 GCA_002245505.1 Calephelis nemesis | reverse complement strand
ATACACAAAAGGTATTTCTGTTAGAAGCTAAGTGAATACTGTTTCTTTCTTGTAACTTAAACAAAAAAAATGGTAATTTTAAAACCCTTGTTGTTACTCGATCCGAAGATAGACCCCGGGACCTCTTAGAGTTAATTCTAACACCAGACCGCTACTTTACAGAGGCGATTCGACTTTCAAGGAGAAAGTGAGTTTGGTTGAATCGAAAACATTTTTTTATCACTGTACTGTAAACTGCTAGTTTTGAGTTAAGCGCATTATAAAAACATACAAAAAACTGCTGCCTTATATGATTTACAGTTTAAATCTACGCGAATTTTTATATTGCTGATGCAAAAAAAGTACCATAATGTTTGTTCAAACGTTTATCTTTATGTGTACATTTAAAAATAGATAAAAATGAACGGTAGTTTTTATTAGCTAAGGATCGTTAATGTTACCCCAACTCAACGTTTACCCAATATTGTATAGAAAAAAAAAGTATCTTCACGCCCATATCCCCGAAGAGGTAGGCAGAGGCACAACCAGGGCACCCACAACTAGCCGAAGATACTCGGTCCCATAAATAATGTGATAGGTGGCAAGCCTATCGCCAACCGCTTGCTATTTTAATTCTCTATTAATTAACCTATCGCCAAACAAATTGGAAAAATCCAATTTTCTTTTTATTGGCCGACCCGGGATTCGAACCCGAGACCTCATGCAGTCAAGTCCAACACCCGGACCGCTTGACCACATAGGCGATATTGTTTAAATAGCATATTATTTCAGGTAGGTGATGTGCTTACCATAGTCATGAAGAAACATTTTTTTAAACTCTAGTCGTACATATGTTTTGCAAAGTGACCGTGCTAAAGGTTACAAAATTATATTGTCGCTTGTTAATTGAGTTGTTTAGTAAGTCTTAGCCAATAAAAACTTGTGTCGTATTTTTATTTTAGCACTTGCCCTGTGCTTGGAATAATATTCTATAAATTTTAAAGAAAGAAAAAAAAATTACTACTCAGAATTGTGTATCTATAGGACATAACTACCCGAGTTAACGGGTTAGAAAGGAATTGAAAATTTCGCCACGGGACTTGAATCCTCAGTAGCTCAATTGGCTAGAGCATTCATCGGCTTGAGACGAAAGGTTACAGGTTCAAATCCTGTCTGGGGCGAAATTTTTTATTTCTTTAAAATTTATAAAAACTAGTGTGTTTTATTGGCTGATAAAAAAATAGTGTATCACATATTTTTCTACTCCCGACCGATCTCACTTACTGAGTAAGACAGCCACCACTTTACTTAGACGCTGACGTGGCTTTCTTTGACGACTTATGACTCATTTTGAATAATTTGAACTTAAATTGATTTTGTTCGTTTGATATAAAGTTATGCAAATTTCAACTTGACTAATGACAAATGCTAATGTTATAAAAATCTCGAGATAAGCAACACGTTAGCCATTCGAAAAAAATAAATTTTTAATTCTGATATTACAAGTATCGTACAATTGGAAAGTGTTGATAAAAGGTAAATGCAAAATCTTTAGATTTGCAGTCTGGACTAGAGAACAAACACAGCAATTTTTTTTACCGGCAATAGTGAATAACCGAATATTGTAAAAAGAGTTTTCGTAAAACATAAAATTAATAGGTACACCAAAAGAACGTACATTACAGATGAGATTATGTACAATCTGTGCAATGGAGATATTTAAAAATATAGGTTAAAACAACTAGAAATAGGCTGAGTTCCGTAAAAGATTTATAGGCTACTTTTATCCCATTTGTCTAAAACGTCCTGTGCTAGAGGGAAAAATTACACGGGAATTGTTGGATGGAATAAACACGTTGATTATTTATTGATGATATTTTCCATCGTCGGCGCTTGGATAAACTGCCAAATATTCATATTTTTAATGAAAGAAACACTTGTACTGTTTTACGTATCACTTTTAATTTATTATTTTGAAAATAGCCTTAAACTTAAACTACTGTAGTTTAAGTTTAAGTTTTAGCCCTGATGATGCTGTATAAGTGAAACGGGTAGGTTATTTAAAAAATAATAAATTATAAGTGATACGTAAAGCATTGCAAGTGTTTTTTATTTAAAAATATGAATGAGTTGATTATTATTCATTTGTCTAATGTTTGTTCACACTTACCTTCTGACTGGAATTGTTACTTAATCTGTCTGAAAGACATGCTCAAAAACTGTAGCAAAGTCTCGCTTACTGACTTTAGGTACTAATCATATTAAAGATTCATAGTGAGAATGAGGCCAAAAGTTACTCTTAAGTTTGAATAGAAAACTCACCCTTAAGTAAGTCAATATTTAATACAATCGAACTTTGAAAAAACTAATCTGGAATATTTTTAATGTCCGTGAATGCTCACTTGCCATGAGGTGCACTCTCTATCTTCTTTCTATAGAACCATTACTTCAAAACAAACTACAAAAAGAAGAGGTAATAATTCGACTGTATTTTTTACATTTTTTTCTATTTTCTTACGTTATAATTCGGCCAATAACAAACCAAATTCGTTGTTAGTATTTGTAGTCATGGTTTCAAAATGACACTGTAATAATTTTGTCTTTATTTGATTAGTTATTTTTGAGTTAAACTTGATTTAGATGTCGGAATTTTCCTTGTTTATTAAATTAGTAACTGTATTAATTAAAGTATTTTTATGACGTAGTAGAAAAATTGGCTAACACCCATAACATAAGCATATAATTTGCTTACTTTGGCTTAGATTCAATTTGTGTAAGTGATATTTATTTATTATTTTAGTAACTGCGACACAGTCGTAAGTCTATTGCGGTTGCTATCGTACTACAATAATTTGTAAATTTGTATCGTTTCAAATAAAGTTTTATTATTGTTATAATGGATACATTTTTATCTATGTTCATATGTCAACATTGTATAAAAAATGATGTATCAATAAGTGTAATTGAATTCCGTTTGTGGGAAGTTAATAAAGTTTATGTGGGCCTATCTTCAAATTTTTTAGCATTTTTTTAACAAGAATTATTATCTTATCACCATGAGGTAATTAAATAATTCGAGTTCATTTTTTACAGTTTTATTGCACTTAAATTAAACAAGACTTTCATTAAGACTACAAAAAGCAAAAATTCCAACAAAACCACTTTACGCAAAATTGTGCGTATACGAGAAACGTGAACGGAGAGCTGAATTACTTCCCATGTCAAGTCCGCACGTACATTTGAACCTAGTCTAGAATTACATTAACATTTTTATGTTTTCAGTATAAAATTGAATTGACGAAGATAATTTGATGATACACAAGGTACGAAAGTTAGTGAAAAATATAAATAAATGTTTGTGTGATGGTTAATGGTTTTATACTACGTAAGTATTTGTTTAGCCGTTAAAAATCAGCAGAAATCAATTTTATTATACCTTACGAAATATACAAAATTAATGGAATTTAAGAAAAGAGTCAAAACACATATTTGTTTATGTACGCATTGAAGTACATATGTGTAATGTTTTTTTAATGCACTTTATAAGTATCATTATTGAAAAAAAATAGCTTTTTATGCTTCTCCTACACATAAGCTACAGCTATCCGCGCAATTTTCTTAAAAGGGATTCTGAGTTTTTGCTTCTTGATATATATTGTCCTATTTTATCACTATATAGTATAAAAACAAATTCGCTTTTCGCTGTCTGTCTCTATGTGTGCTTAGATAATTACAACGTATTTAGACGCAGTTTTTTTAATAGATAACGATTTAAGAGATAAGTTTATATGTATAACAATACAAAAGTTTATCCGCCCGTCGAAGCTGGGAGCTGAAACCAACACTAAGCTTCTGTATTTTTTTTATGATTTGGAAGGCAAACAAGCAGACGGATTTCCTGATGGTAATAAATTCACGACGCATAGAGACACCAAGGTGGTTATGGTGCGTTGCCAACCTGAGGCCGGGATGTAAGGCCGCGAGAAAAAGTAAGTTTACCGGCTACCTTACCCTCTGTACCGGAACACGTCATGACGCTATGGCGGCAGGATTAGGTAAGCCGGTGGTACAAATCCGGGTGAATCGCTGCGAAACTCTACTACCTAGTAAAATAAAAAGTAGTTAATTTATTAAACTTTCTAATATTCCGCTAAACTTATATTGAAGTTATACTTCTTTTGGTGCGTTAGGAAAAAATGATGAGGGTAAATTTTTACGATGCGCGCGCACACCGTCACAAAAAACCGACATGATGAAGTTAACTAAGATAACATTTTAGTTTTTCAAAAAAAGGTACCAACAAAGTAAAAGTAAGGACATCTACGTATGTTTGCGTGAGAACTGACAACTGTATTCACAACATTTCTTTATTTCTATGGTTAGTGTCATTTTGTCTACAAATGTAAAATAAGGCAAAAGATAAAATTTTTAAAAAGATTTTTATCTTATTACGCCGAAGAAGTATAACTTCTAACGCGTGTACGTAAGTACACACAATTTTTTTTTTTTCACATCAAAAACTTCTCCTTAGCAACAAGACTAAAACGAATTAGCAAATTGGGTCCATCCGATCAAACGTGCCGCTATGACCAAGAAAAATAGGGTTTCATTTTATACTACCTTACTCAGCAACCTTCATTTCGCTGGACATTAACAGCTACTAACAGTGTGTATGGGAAAAACAGTGTGAATGCTTTCCTATTTTCTCTGCCATTTTCCTATTGTTTTTCCATAGGAAACTTCTTCTAATAAAAATTAAAACATTCAAAGAACAGCTAGTGAAATTGGTTTATCCGTTCAGTGGTGATGCGAGTGCTTACGAGGCGCCGAAAAAAGTACGCCTAGGGTGCTATCAGTACTATAATACTACAGGTAATTAGTATCTTATACGACAATTATCATTACCGATACGACGGAAAGAAGAAGACAGTGGTAGATAAGGTTATCCGGTTGAGATGACACACACTCAATTTTGTTTGTATTGGGGTAGTCTAGTAAAACGAAAAATGTAAAGAAGCGACTTCCACTGTCTGGGCGTGGACATGTCAAACAAAATATTTTAATGCACAAATAATCTATAAGCAAAGACTTGAATAAGGATTTTTTTAACAATCTTCTAATAAATATAAATTAATTATCTGATATATCATTTTTATCATGATAAGTAGGTACTTAATAATAAGTAAACAGAAAATCCTAACTTTATGTTAATTTAATTTTCATAGTTAAAACAGGACAATGTTTGTCGAGCAGGCCGTCTATACTAGTATTATAAAGAGGAAAGATTTGATTTTTTTGATTGTTTGAAATGAATAGGCTCCGAAACTACTGGAGCGATTTTAAAAATTCTTTCATATTTAGAATGCTACATTATCACTGAGTGACATAGGCTTTGTTTCAACAAAACCGATGTAGTAGAAGCTAAGTTGCGTAGGCGAAGATGCGTTAAACTGCTAGTAACTTATAAATTTGCATAGACTTTAAAGAAAACATGACTATACTTTTATGACAGCTTTAGAAATAGCCAAACGTCAATTATTTGTTTGTTACTTTGGCTAGATCCACAACAAAGGAAACAGTTTCAATGCAAAGTTATATATTTTATTGTATTATTTCCTACATTTCTTGACATATATATATGATGTAGCTTATTTGAATATTAACCTTAGTGTCAATCTTTTATTTGGAATAATATAGTATGTTATTCTAATAGTTGTATAAAAATAACTCTTGTACGAGTTGCGTTTTAAACAAATGAAAGCTTGAAATCATTTCCTTTTGTATATATGTATATATATATTCAAGGATCACAAATAAAAATTCAACTTTTATTCAGGTTATATAAAAACTAGATTGGTAGAAAAAGGAAGATTGGTTGTAGTCCTGGTTTGAACGGTTCTTCTCCTGTCTGGCTAGGTTTGGAAACGGTGGTAGATTGTTAACTTTATTGACATTTTAAAAATGATATCAATCATATAATGAATACAAAAACAATGTTAAAGACACTAAATAGTATTTAAATAATTATTTTATAAATACTTATTAAAATATTTGTATACCACAAGTTGGTAGAATATTAATATGTTGTATTGCTTAAACAAACTTGTTACATCTTTTTAACATTCATATACCGCAAATAAATACATTTCATTCCATTTCATAAAGTGCGTCTATGAATATATAATAAACTTAAGATCTTAAACCCACAGAGGTGTAGAAGTGTCATATATTTCGAGCTTGCTTTATTAATTAACTCCTAAACAATTCCTCGACAAAACTTGTCGTGTTGTAAACATAATGTCACTAAATTTCTAAGTAGACATCAGAAACTTCTAAAACAACTTTTGTAAAATTTTAAATGAATCAACTTTCGCAACTGAAAGTATAAATTATTTAATTAAATTTGTTCGACCACGACGATTTGTAATTTCGCCGACTTCATCCCGTTGAATAAAACTAATTAAAATCAAGCAAAATGTTACAGCACTCCAACTAATTAATGCTATGTTTATTTTAAATTACGGAATGGTTGAAAATTAACTTTCTGACCTAATAATAGTATTTATGAGATAGACTCAATACTGGGATGAAATAAAAAAAAATCTAAGACTTCAATAGAGTTACATGCTTGATTCGAAAACAAAGAAAATTTGAAAGCGGCTATTTAGTAGTTTTAACAACTTTTAGATAAAAAATTAGTTTTCCTCGTATGAATAGATACTTGCGCCTCTTATCCCTGTTTATTAATTTTTCTAACTTTTTTATAGGAAGTTTTGGCCTCAGTAAATGAAAGAAGGTATTAATTTTTTCGTAATTAATGAATTTTGTGTATATAATAAGTAAAATTAGTCAAGTCTGGTGACAGTTTGTTTATTTAAAGTTCACAAGTGATAAACAAATCTCACTTAATAAGCTTGAGTAAGGAAGCTATCGTTTTATTTAAGACCTTAACATGACTTCCTTTGACGACTACTTTAGAATTCTATAAATTTTAAAGAAAGGAAAAATTTCGCCCTGGACAGGATTCTTGTACGCTTCTGTCTCAAGCCGACAAATACTCTAACCATTTAAGATACTGAGCATTCAAAGCCTGTGGAGAATTTTTAATTCCTTTCTCTTCCGTTTATGTAGGTAGTTACGTCCTATAGATATACAGTTCTGGAACCTACTAAATGAGTTTATCGTTACAGATAAAATTCACATTTATAATGGCCGTAGCTTTCGTTTCTCTAAAGGTGTTTTTATTTTAGCACTTTAAGCTTGCCTTATATTTCTACAAATTTAAAAACAAGAAAAAAATTTCGCCCTAGACAGGATTTGAACTTGTACTTTAGATTCACTATATTGCAATAATATTGCAACTGTAAGCAACATTAGCAGTCAGGTTGTTCCATGTATTTTAATGCGATTTAAGGTTTTCGGTTCGGTTGGCATCTACGCGTTGGCTTGTAAACGGATCATTGCCAGTTAGTCATGTACTACGTAGTTTATACGTCATGAGCATGACATCACTAGTGTCAGTAGATTACATTCTAGATAGTAAAGCCATAATATATTTACTTATTGTTTAATAAGCATTTGCACGGATTACAGATCTTGTTACGAATTTACTTAAAACTTTTCCAAAAATTGAGTTTTGACATGCACAAATAGTTATTTCTGCGTTAAACAAAAACATTTTTATACTTGATCATAATAACTTTACAATAATATTGTATTCATATTTTTAAATGAAGAAACACTTGTACTGTTTTACGTATCACTTATATTTATTATTTTATAAATAGCCTACCGGTTTCATCATCGACAGCCGACAGCATCATCGGGGCTAGTTCTAGCCCTGATGAAGCTGTCAAAAGCGAAACCGGTATGCTATTTATAAAATAATAAATATAAGTGATACGTAAAACAGTACAAGTGTTTCTTCATTTAAAAATATGAATATTTGGAAGTTTTACCAAGCGCCGAAGATGGAAAATATCAAATAATATTGTAGACTTAAATATTAGTATATTTATGATTAAGTACAATGTGTTAGAAGCGACACTGGAAATTAGGTTTGGCGGTATATTCTAATACGATAATTAATGGTTGTTCGGTTCGGTTGGCATCTGCGCGTTGGCTTGGAAACGGATCATTGCCAGTTAGTGATGAACTACGTGGTCTATACGACATGGACATATTAACAATTCTCGTGTCATAACTTTTCTGACATTTTATTTTGGAAGTCTCCTTCCACGTACCGATTGGGATAATAAGAACTGTATATCTTGTTCTAGATAAAATTATCTACGTCCTATCTTTTGTTACTCTCGCTAAACATACACATATACATCTTCACGCTTAATCCCTTTCGAATGAGCCAGAGAATATAGTGTCCAAAGTATCACGATCACGGGATTATAAGAACTGTATATCTTGTTCTAGGTAAAATTATCTACGTCCTATCTTTTGTTACTCTCACTAAACATACACATAATACATCTTCACGCTAAATCCCTTTCGAATGAGCTAGAGAATATAGTGTCCAAAGTATCACGATCACGAGTGACGACATGTGGTAGTTTGTCATTTTCTTTTATGATATAAGAAGGCAAACAAGCAGACGGATTTTCTGATGTTAAGGAATTTACGCCGCCTAGAGACACCAAAGGTAGTAATGGTGCGTTGCCAACCTGAGGTCGGGATGTTAGGCCTCGAGCAAAAGTAAGTTTACCCTCTACCTTACCCTCCGAACCGGAACACAGGCAGGCGGCAGGAATAGCTAAGGCGGTGGTACCAAACCGGGCGATTCGCTGCGAAACTCTACCACCTAGTCAGATGTCACGGTGTAAGTGACGATAAGCCTATGCTCGCCTTTTACGAGCTGCCTGGCAAGGAAGGCAGATGATCTATTCTGCAAAGGAACCCGGACCACCTAAATTTTAAGATGAAGGCAAAATTTATATGTGGTGTCGTGGTTAAATTTCAAACATGTAATCAACTTCACAAACTTAAATTTGTAGTAATGTTACTATCAGATTCTGAGATTCAATTACCTTTGACTAGACATAGTTAACCTTGTTGTATCTCTGCCTACTTCTTCGGACTACATTTTATTTTTATAATAGTTCTTTTCTTATGATAGTGGAAGGCAAATAAGCAGACGGATTTCCTGATAAGAAGAAATTCAAGCCTCCCAGGGATACCAATGGTGGTAATGGTGCGTTTCCAACCTAAAATCTGGATGTTAGGCCTAGCTTGAGCAAAATTATGTTTACGGGCTACCTAACTGTCTGAATCAGAAGACAAGAGAGCCATAACGTCAACGGTAAACATTGACGTTATGACGGCAGGAATAGGTAAGGCGTGGTACTATTCCGGATGAAACGCTGCGAAGTTCTACCACCTAGTAGGATGTCATACAGTACGCACGTACGTACGGTAAGCCTATGCTCGTCTTTTACGAACCCGCCTGGCAGAAAGGTGGATATTTTATTCTGCAAAATAACAGCTGATTTGCGGAGTATGGGTTAAAGTTAATATTGAATCAAACTGGTGTAATTTTTTTATTGTGAAAATATTGACATTTTGGTAAGTTTTTATAATTAACAAATGGTTTGGTTAATTAAGTCATCTCAACAATAAATTGTTGTTAGTAATTGTATTTTCGTATTTAGCTTAAAAATGTAACACAAACAAATACATTTACCGCAAGTCCTTTCCGGTGTAGGCCGAGAATATCGAGTGCAAAATCTCATGATCCTTGCAGACTTGCAAGGACCACATTCATTACCCTTTTCATAGAAACACTCCGGTTTTAGCCTCTTGACACCACCCTCGGATAGTACCCGAGTCGATGGTGGATTGTCAACCTAGGTCAATCTGTCATTGTCAATTTTTCCTCTGTCATTCTTTCCACATGACCGAACCATCGGAGCATACCCTTTCTTATTTTTACAGCAATACAGTACTACTATTTAAATTGTGCGCTTCAGCTTTACAATTTTTACTCTTTTTACACTTTATACTTTTATTTTTTAATTGACTAACCTAATCTAAATTTAAAAGAAATGATTAGTTATCTAATAACAACTCTAAATAGATATATCTTTAAGATACATTCGGCTTTTCGAAGCTTGACGAATATAGCCGAAGCGCATAATTTAAATAGTACTACTATACTTTTTATCAATCACACCCTTTCGCGAATTTCACTGTTACGAATGCGGCCAACGAGTGTTATACTGCAGATTTTCCATAGGGCTCTCATTTCGATAAAGATATATGAACTTTAAAAGTGCTAATGTTAGTTAGGTCACGGGGCTAGTTAGTTATTTTTGAAGTAATTTAATGTAAATGACAGAGTTTAACTATTTATTACAAGAGCACCGCACTTGTATGAACATGAAAAATGTTTTAAAGATGTTAATTTACTGCAGGTCATGCTGCGTTGTTTGAAAGTAAAATACCAGGTCAACCTCGTCGCATATTTGTAATTTACGATGTGTATTATAGCAAAACATATTATTGCAGCCATCTAGAACACAAGTAAACACTAGTAAATAAGCATGTCATTGAGATTACGTAATCATTTACGTGTGCAGCCCGACTAGCAGCTGCAGAAAAGAGGTAGAGTTGTATGATGACGACTCACTAGAACTGATAGCACTGCTATACATACAGGTGGCAAGCTTATCGCCAACCGGGCACATATCCGATCCCGAGCAACTTTTTTTTTTAATTAGAAAATTGCAAAAACCAAATTTTCTTATTGTTGCCCGACCCGGGATTCGAACCCAGGACCTCATGCAGTCAAGTCCAACACCTGAACCGCTAGACTTACTTAAAGTTATATACAGTTATTTTTAACTGCAAATATTTCATTGTTCTTTAATATTTTCTAATAACCAAGGGCTGGAGTTCCATTGTAGATATAGAATATTTCCATAACAAAATCTCTTATAAACGGTACACAATAATCATAATAACGTCAATAAAATAAATCAAACTCCAGTTAACTGCATTGAATTCCCGGATAAAGTTCCGAAAGACCACAAACCGATCCAACCGGAAAGCGAATTCGATTTGTCCCTCGCGAATATTACAACTGAAACGAATACCCGTATTATTATATCAAATGAAACTCCATAATAATAAGTCCCCGATATATTGAAATGTAAGAAAACATTTCTTTCTTTTTAACGAACCATACTAAATATGATATTATGTAATAGGTACGTAATATAGACAAATGAACAAAAGTTCTTCTTCTTTTATAAATATGGCTTTCGATCGTTTTTTCACGACTTATGTAGCCAATGTCAAGTTAGTTAACTTATATACAATCATTAGTCACTACGTACAAAGTCATGTCAGGTCAGGGTCTTGAGTAAAGCAGTGGCTTCGTTACTCAAGCTCCTATAGTGAGATTTGACAGTAGCAAGGATTTCCTTACACGATACACTAATTTCTTTATAATTATTTCATTTGTGCACTTTCACTGAACAAAATTAATGTAATTCTCGTCTAAATCAACTAATTTCACTCAATATAAACACGAAATTCTTTAATAATAAGAAAATTACGTCCATTTTTATTCACGGTGGCGCCATAACTCCCATGAACAAAAGTTACAGTACGTATTTTTTATGTCCAAACAAATTCCGCTTTAATTTTTTTTACTACATATAGAAGTAATAATGTAATATTCTTATTATAAACCTTAGAAGCAGCTTGATTGATTTTGGTTTACGATTCATTCCCATCACTTATTTCCATAACAGGGTTAAAATGCACTTTTAAGTGCTAGTACATTTTGCGTATTGACTTTCTATTCGTTTTGCGTTAATTACTATGTTATTGTTTTATAATTAACTAGCTGTTGCCCGTGGCGATGTCCGCGTCGGTAATGGCCCCGCAGGGACAGTATTTTAGTTATTTTATCCTATGTGTTAATCCAAGTTACCTTCTATGTGTGTGTCAAATTTGATGAAAATCGGTTCGGCGTTTTTTGCGTGAAGGAGTAAGATACAAACAAACATACGTACAAGCATGCTCATTTATAATATTAGTAGTATAATATTTTTTTGTCTTACAAAATTCAAAGTATCTTTTTATTTTGTTTGTGTTTTAATATGGTTCCTTCATTTAAAAAAAAATTCACGCAAATTCACCAGTGGGCGATGACATGATGACGAGTCTCCGTTTGTCGTTTCAAACTGGCATACGCTGCTGCCTTTCTAGCATTAGGGCATACGCTATTGCATCGGAAATTTGTAAATGTTAAAAAAAGTATCTTCACGCCCATATCCCCGAAGAGGTAGGCAGAGGCACAACC
>NJDD01001470.1:25606-47658 GCA_002245505.1 Calephelis nemesis | reverse complement strand
ATTGCTCGTTTAAAGGTATAAGATATAAGAAAGTTCTTTAACTTATATTTTTATTACTCACCAAAACCATTAAAAAATAAGGTCCAGTTCCTGGTGTTTTCGTACAAAATCCAAACATGTATTCTCGAATCAAGGTGTTCTCTGGCGCTGGGCCAAATCCAATGATTTCGATTCCCTAAGCGGTTATAGCATTTTAAAAAGCACGCTACGTGCACCGTTTCTTGAACGTAGTGAACGGTTTCATAATTTGACAGCTGCTTTGAATATCTGATAGTTTTAAAGCTATATTAGCATTATAATCCTGTTTAAAAGCATGCTTATGTTGGATTATATTAATAAGCCTCTTAAATGTCTCAATCCCTGAAGCTCAACATTTGTTTTGCAACATTTTAAAGAAATTTTATTGTTTTCGTGTGACGTTGTGTTTTTGTTTTATTGTAGTGTATTTTTTGTTAAGGGTTCAGGGGGACTGATTATGTATCTCAGTTGCCAACTCGAAATGGTAAAGTGTACATCAAACTGCTGTTTAATGACGTGTTTTATGTTTGCTTCCTCCAAACCAACAGAAACAGAGTAGAGATAGCAAATACAAATGACGTCATTTGACAACTATTAGATGTACACTTTTGCAGTTTGATTTAGCAATTGAGATGCATAATCACCTCCCAGATCTACTAACATTATGAAAATCAATGTTTGATTATGTTATTGGTGTGTTAGTGGTTCCGTCGTTGGCTATTAGAATAAATTAGTAATCCCTGTATTGATCCGGGTTGGGACGGTGGCAGGCATTTATTTGAAAAATAGAGATAGATAGTTTATATTGCCATTATGGTTTGGGTGCTTGTGAAATTTATACTGGTAGATACCAGTATATATTGAAATAGATATTTCAGTATTCTTGTGCATTGTTACCTGACACCCATAATACAAGCACGTAATTTGCTTTCTTTTTATATTATTAGATCAGTTTCCAAAATTTGTTAATATATTTTTTTCTACAGTGCTGTGCAGCAAATTGCGCCGGTACCCTTTCACTGTCTTACCTACTCCTGCCACCATAACGACATTTTCCTGTCTGAAAGCTAGGGTAGGTGATAGACCTGCATAACAGGCCTAGCATTCTGGCCATAGTACAGGAACACACATATAACATTTGTAGTGTCCCATATCCACGGTTGTTTTTCTCATGTCAAATAAAAAATAGAACTTAGAATTTTTTAGTGGTGCAGTCAGTCAGAAAAAAAGTATCTTAACGGACATATCCCCGAAGAGGTAGGCAGAGGCACAACCAGGGTACCCACGACTACGAAGATACTAAGACCCACAATGTGATAGGTGCCAAGCCTATCGCCAACCAAGCACATATCCTATCCCGAGCAACATTTTTTTATTAGAAATTAGGAAAAACCCAATTTTCTTTTGCTGCCCGACCCGGGATTTGAACCCAGGACCTCACGCAGTCAAGTCCAACAACTGAACCGCTAGACTACAGAGGCAATAATACGATAGTCAGTCAGACATTTTGTAGATACCAACAACGTTTCGGATATCATTACAATTCATAAAAATTGAGTATTTTGGTTTAGCCTCTAACACTGTGGCCGTGTTTAGATGATTGACTGATACAGCTTGGTATTTAGTTATTTGTCTAAGAATGTAATTTTAGTACTCACAACTATGGTGATTCATGTAACCTTGTTTAAACAAGAAACTTAAGAGCCCTATCTTGTGTTGGCAAAGTGCTATTATCACTTAATCTAAAATAAAAAAAATTAATACATATTTTACAAAAAAACTATTATGCCTCCAAAATTAATTAAAAAAATATTTACTCAGCATTTATTTTCATCAAAACCAATTAAAGTCATTTTCTTTAATTATCTTAATTATACTACTAATATGACTAGCTAATCCGACGTACTTCGAACGAACCGACAATAGCGACACTGTATATCAAATTGTGTGTTCAAAGTTCGAGTTTTCAAATTCATGTTCAAGAAATGCATCAAAATGAACATACAAAATTTCAACGAAATCGGTCAAATAGTAAAAGTGCGTTTATCACTTAAGAATGTACACATGTATTAAAATAACGTTTTAAATACTACAATAACGAAAATGATGTTAAATAACTTTTTTGTTAAAAAAATATGTATATTTCATTGTTTGAGATGCAAAGCAACTTTTTAAAATTTTGAAATAAATCCATAAAAATCCGTGAAAGAGTTTAGAAATATTTTTTGAAAAGGCCAATTTTTAAAGGCGTATTCGCACGATGTTAGCGCTGTCTGCGAAGTAAAATTAATCGCCCATAACATAGGAAATATTGCTTTCGGATTATGCCCAACATCGCTGCCTTGTAGTCCGAAAACGCTTATGTTCCCTATCTACAACGATATTTTAAAACCTATGCTGTAATATTGGCACAAGCGTGCTTAGAAAATAAAAAATAACAATAAACGAACTATGCAACCTATACTAAAGCTGAAGAGTTTGTTTGTATGTTTGTTTATACGAACGCGCTAATCTCAGGAACTAGTAGTCCGATTTGAAAAAATGTTTCAGTTTCTTCTTTTTTTTTCGAAATGTCTACTGTTGTGTACGTCTAAAGACTTTTACAACGTCACCGGGATAGTGGGCGAGCAGAGTGCTCAGCCAGAGATTAAAATATGGGATATTTCAGTGTTAGACAGCCCAAGACTAAATAGGCTGTATATCATCAGCCTTAGAACAATAGGAGCGGAGCAACAATAAAGGATATTTCAAAATCGTATGATTTTTTTTCCTATTAAGAGCTTCGCACAAGAGAGTCGCACAAAACTAATCATACTAAGTATACATAAAACTAATATTCCCCTTTAAAAGTTCTAAAAGTCTGCGATGGTGTAATATGTCCAAGATGGAAATTTAAGTTAGCTAACTAGAAAACAAAACTTAAAATGTAGTGTATGCGGAATAATATAAAGTTAAAATAACATTATCAAACAAGTTGAAAATGGCAGTTATTAGTCGAATAAGCTTCTGCTTTATTTAAAAACAACGTACTCGCTTATATAGAATCTATTACCTCCTAGGTGAGCAGTACCTAACAGTAACTTATTTCAATAATTATTGTTGATTTTATTATAAATATAGTTGATTTTGACATTGATTGAAAGAACATACTTTCTAGGTGGTCTCATTACCACTAAGTCCAGATCTGATGGTGAAATCCCGGAGAAATAGAGAAAACTACTTAATTTTTGTGTGGGCAGATGATTTACTTATTAAATCCAGACTGCTTTTTGGCAATTTTAGTGCGCTTAAATTACTTTATATTAAAAGAGTTTTTTTCATTTTTGGTTTTCCTCTTCCTCGCTTCATCGAATTTCCCTTACGAAATTGTTTAATTAAGTGCCCCAACATGTATTATACTCGTAACATATACAATTAATCAATATAAGAAACTTTTAAGTTCTTTCATTCCTCTAAAAGCATGACAAAGTACTATTGAAACACACCAAATAAAGAAATAAAAAGCGGCACAACAATAATAAGGATTTGATTGATTACTTAGTTAAAGTAAGCAATTGGCCTCATGCCAGTTGACGGTTGGCAACAGTTTAAGACGTTAATTACGAGTTTTGAATACTTAGCACGAACCACTTTCGTAGTCGAATACTTGTGATTTACGTAAGGTCGATGGTTATGACAAAAGCTACGATAGCAAATATAACATCTATACTTGCAATTGGTGGAATTCCATTGTTTACACACTTTTATGTAGTAAACACTTGCACTTATCCATTATACACTTAGTTTAATACTTTTCGTTACTTTTTAGCCAAGCGGTTTCACTTTTTACAGCATCATCAAGGATTTAAAACTAAAGATAAAAAGACTGTTTTAGTTCATTACATATATGGTTGGATGTTACCGTGGGTAACATATGATCGGTAATATATGATATGATGATGCCGTAAATAGTGAAACCGGTTGGCTAAAGAATAACGAAAAATATTAAATCAAGTATATACTGGATTATTTATCGCCTCTGTGGTCTAGCGGTTCAGTTGTTGGACTTGACTGCATGAGGTCCTATGTTCGAATCCCGGGTCGGGCAACAAAAAAGAAAATTGGGTTTTTCCGATTTTCTTATAAAAAAAATGTTGCTCGGGATAGGATACGTGTCCGGTTGGCGATAGGCTTGCCACCTATCACATTGTGGGACAGTATCTTCGGCTGGGTATCCTGGCTGTGCCTCTGCCTACCTCATCGGGGATATGGGCGTGAAGATACTTTTTTAGTATAAGTGTTTACTACAAAAAAGTGTGTGTCATTTTTTAATACTTTTTTGTTGGTCCGGGTCCGCAGAGCAAAATACCGTCTGTCTCTCTACCAGACAGCTTGATAGGTAAAGACGTAACCAACAAAAGTTATGGAGGTATTGTGCAGCAAGTCTTCCGGATAGGGATACACTGCCTTATCTACTAATGGCACCATAACGACTCTGTTATTGTGTACCGTTCTGGATGGTAGGCTGGCTTAGACTGACTTAGATCCTGGCCATGTGATAGCGTTGCGCTTATAAAATCTATGTTTTTATAGACTATGGTTGTCTCTTTCAATAAGGAAAGCTATGTGCTTGTTTGCTGACCTCTGACGAGCGTGAAAAAAACGTTAGTTTGTTTCGAATTATAACTGATATATTCCATCGTCGGCGCTTGGTAAAACTTCCAAATATTCATATTTCTAAATAAAGAAACACTTGTGCTGTTTTACGTATCACTTATACTTTATTATAGTTGTTGTTATTTTAGTTCTAGCCCTGATGATGCTGTGAAAAGCGAAACCGGTAGGCTATTTATAAAATAATAAAGTACAACAGTACAAGTGTTTCTTCATTTGAAAATATGAATTATAACTGAATTGTACCAAATTATTTGGTTCCGCACCTGTACTCATTCATCGTATTCATCTTTTGTACATCTACGGTGTCTATAGATATCAGTTTTCTCTTACATTTAGGAGAGCCGACTGCTTCACAATGGAAAAAAGTATTAACACTTGTCATCATTTGAAGTATATTGTAAATCAATGAAGTATTATTATTATCAATGAACATGTTACATCATCACTTTTTTGCATTAAGTATTTTATTTATTTATTTATTTAACACTTTAGTGTACACAAAAAAACACAAAAATACACAAAATACACGAGAAAGTAAAAATGCACAAAAGGCGAGCTTATCTCTAACTACAGAAATTTCTTCCAGCCAACCCAAAAAAAATGAAGCTGTGAAAATACAATGGAAGGCATCGTGTACAAAAAAAACAATTAACTATAGCTATACTTAGAACAAATAAATAAAATATAATAATCAAGTGTGTAAAAAAATAAAACAGGTATAATTATAATCATTATTAAAATATGTTAGTATGATAAAATATGAGTATGTTATTGTGTGAACAATAAGTAATGTTCCTTCAATCTTTTCTTAAAAGTAGGTAAAGAATGTATGTTTACATTATACTTTGTGATATGCGATTTTAGACAAAATTTATGAAGTCACAGATCTAACAGTAAAACAAAAGCATTTGCAAATGCCTGGCCCATTACGTATAGTGAAATAAGTAAGTAAGTAAGCAAGCATTTTTAAGCCCATATCCTCAAAGAGGTAGGCAGAGGTACAAACAGTCCAAATTAGCCGAAGGTATCTAGATCCACAATATGATAGCTAACAATCTTATTGCTAACCGGGCCCTTATCCGATCCTGGACAACGTCGTTTTTATTAGAAAACTGAAAAGTTAGTTTATTAGAAAATTGTAGGGCTAATAAATACTAAAAACAAATTGTAAAAATCATACTCAAACATGAAGTGTTTGTATCTTCACGCCCATATCTCCGAAGTAGTAGGCAGAGGCACAACCAGAGTACAAAGACTACTTAGTCCAACAATGTCATAGGTGGCAAGACTATCGCCAACCGGACACACATCCAATTCCGAGCAACGTTTTTATTTTATTATCCCGACCTGGGAATCAAAAAAATCAAATCACAAAATTAATACATATTTTGTATTAATCCTTGTACACAAAAACCCCAAGTCCCAAGCGATCCAATGTCGGGCTTTACATCTTGAGGTCCGGGTTTGACTTACGGGTCGGGCAACAAAAAAAAATTAAAGTAAGTGGTATATACTTTTATAATAAAACTAACGTTGCCCGGAATTGGATATGAGCCCGGTTGGTGAAAGGATTGCCACCTATCACATTGTGGGATTTTCACAGTCTTGGGTGCCCTGGTGGTGCCTCTGCCTGGCTCTTAACTCCTCAGGGATATCGGCTTGAAAAAGAAAACTATTTTATTTTTATTCTCCATATAAGTAAAAGTGCGGTCAATAAGCAACACAATCTTTCATTTATTATAAACAACCACCACAAAATACTTTCAAATAACTGCGGGAGCAAAGTCGTAGCAAATAACTTGTATTTAGTAGCACAAATAACTTCTTAAAAATTGGCCGTTAAGGTGTATATTTAATTACTTTTAAAAAGTTGGGAAAAAGCTTCATGTTTAGCGTTCATGAATATTTATTTAATATTTTTACAAACGCTAGAAGTTTTAGTTTTAAATTATCAGATCGTAATTAAACTTAATGGCTCTTTGCTGAAGCGATAAGGCGATTTATATTAAACAGCTTGGTAAATTAAATGAAAAAAATATATTTTATTACTCAACTTTGTGAATTATCTATTGACAAGAAATTTTATAAAATAAGCTCAAGAAGATACAATAAAATTGGTATGGTTACAGGTTTTGAAAAACTCTAACAAAGTATTCCGAAATACGAGTATGTACTTACTTTGACAAATCTTTCACAAAAAAACAGGATTTAAAAAAAATTGAATTCAAATTTCGTGTTTGAAATATTTACCGAAACGCTCTTAAGTGTCAAAAAATCAATTTATGTACTCAGTTTCTTTTTTAGAGTCTTAGTGGGATTTAATGGAAATACACAATGCACCAACTTTGTGCACTTTAACTAACCAAAATTGTGTGAATTGACATGTACACAAAATTCAATAATTACATAAAAATGCATTTTGAAGGCGCCAAAATTCTTGTCACGTTTGAGAATATGCGAAGTGTAAACACTACCATTTAAAGAAACAAACAATAACCATCATGTAATTTAAAACTTGCAAAATAAAATATGAAAAATTTAATTAAGGTTGGAACTTATTTTCTGACTCAAATATTTTATTGTTTAAAAGTTTATAAAGCTTTCAGGACAGTTTTGATATTTGGTAACTCTGCGGAACCCAAGTTTTAGTCTGATGTTAAAATTTCTCCTAGCACCAGTTAATTTGCTTGATTAAATTCTCGTTTCATACGGTGATATATACCAAGACTGAAAAAAGCAAAGGTCATAGACCATTTTCGATACAAATTTCGCCCTGAAACAACGTATATTGCTTGAAATGATCTAATCAATCTACACTTTTCTCTGAAGCCATATCTGTTATAGTGACACTTTCCTTTGAAACAGTGTTTCCAAAAGCTGCGACAAAAGCGAAGAACACACTCTCTACAACCTTAGCCTTAAAGTGTAATAGGTAATATTTTGTTATTCCTTAAAACTATTTTAAGAACATAAGAACAAGAATTTTGGTGTCATCCCGAGAAGAAATTAATTATTGAAGTTGTTTCATGCGTACCGAATTTCGATCTGAGTCAATTTTCATGTTTTTTTTTTTAATTGTGTTCATTTAAAGAGCAAAGCTAAATTATTTATTGAAAAAAGTGTAATGCGTATTTCCGCCGCCAAAGCTTATTATAGCTTACTACCAGTATTTATTATTTTCAATATTTTTCTTTCAATCTGGAATTAAATCATGACAATGATAGTGAAAGGGGTTTTTTAAATAAATGAAAATATTAACGGTTTTTGAGTTTGTATTTTATTATATCTGGATTTGAGTGTTCACACATACGAGTACTTACTAACCATAATTAGTGTTTTTAAATAGGTACGTATAAATATATCTAAGCGATTACAAGTGTTTTTGATGAAGAAACAGTTTCCAAAACTTTAAATATAAAATATTCAGTAGGCAACAGTTGACAATTTCCTGTTGGAAACAGTACCAATTAAATTTGTATCTCCTTTCGTAGGATCTCACAAGCGATTAACTTCGCCTAAGATCACTTCGGACTTTGTAATTTGATAACATTTCGATCTGCTCTAGGAAATATTTTATTAAGATTTTACAATTGAATATTCTGCAGATTTCAAAGCAAATATTGAGTGACTATTCATTTTTCACTGGCCGCTATATCCTTTAAAACCGTCACTCACTTCAATCTTGCTACAAGAGTTGGGTCGCAGTTCATAGAAATTTTGCCATTCTCCTTTGACTCAAAGGTTTTCAAAAAGGGGTATTAAATTTTTTTGGCATTGCATTTGCTTCTAACTCTTTTTATTGCAGATGTCTATGAGCAGTGGTGACTACTTTTCATCTGATAGCACACTTGCAAGTATACCTATTTTGCTATAAAATTAAGAAAAGGTTTAACTGTAAAAATAACAATTTTTGTATATCACAATATGTTCTGCCAGTAAAAACACTTTTCTTTTATTTTCTGTCTAACCAATTTGTTTGTTTTCTCAGAAACTAGGGATGTTGTAACAAGTCAGCTATTTTAAGAATCTTACAAAGATAAGAAATTAACAAAAAATCAGTTATTTTAAAATATCTTTATTATAGAGACTAGCTTTGCCGCTAGCTGAACTAAATGTGTTGGTCTTTCACCGTGTTGGTCCGTGCTCCTTTCGCACCGACTCGCCCGGAAGGGTACAACCGACTTAAATGCCAACATAACGTCCAATGCTTGCCGTTGATGTGTTACGGTTCGGAGGGTAAGGTAGCCGGTAAACTTACTTTTGCTCGAGGCCTAACATCCCGGCCTCAGGTTGGCAGCGCACCATTACCACCTTTGGTGTCTCTAAGCGGCGTGAATTTATTACCATCAGGAAATCCGTCTGCTTGTTTGACTTCCATTATCATGAAAAATACTAAATAACTTAATAAAAGTTTAGTTTTTTATATGTTTTCAAAATAAAACTACCCTAAACAAATTCTTATTGAATGAGTTACCTGTCAGTAAAAGTCCCATAAACATCAGCCTAGCCATATCATAGATCAGCCAGAGCAAACAGACTGACAGAAATAAAGACAGACAGACAGACAAAAATTGTAAAAATGATGTTTTGGTATAGATTCATTCATAGAATATCGCAAAATGTTTTTAGAAGGAAAATATGTGTAAATATAACACATAAAATATATCTATTGCCTCTGTCCCAACTAAAATATGTTTATTTTTTTAATAACATCGGCAACCTCTTTTGATAGAAAAGTATCCTAATAAAATGTTTAGGTTTGTCATTGTGTAGTTGGAAAGAATAAACAAATAAGTAATCAAACAATGTGTTTATTCTGAAAAGTAAGCAGACAAAATGTGCCGAACACATGATATTGTTTGGTAATCATAGAAATTTCTGGATTTTTTATGTTCATAAAAAAAGCTAACTAGCAGTATAGCAAATACGTTTTAAATAATGTAATTGTTTTATTTATAATTTAATTGGATATATATTTCAATTACATTTTTTAGTAATTTTAAGTTAATAGTAATTTTGTTTATTCAACAATAGTCGATGGTCTTAAATCTCCGTCCAATTATTAAATTGTAACTTCATTTTCTTTCATTCATTTCATTCTTTATTTCATACTGAAACTGTTATCTTTTGACCAAATTATATGCTCAAACTATTGCATAAAGCTTCGTTTCCTAAAATAGGAGCTGACTACTACCTTAATATTATGCAAAGGATACATGATTCATGATGCATCACAAGAGAGTAACTTAGCTTGTTTGTCGACCATACCTGGTGAGGTGGGTGATCAACGGCATATTTAAATATAGATAATGTATGAAATCTAAAAACTGCTTGACAAAAATTACTTAAAATTTGATTTCCAAATTTTGTTACATTACAATAGTTTTAACTTCAGTTGTGGTTACCATAATAATACTTAAATAGTGAAATTGGGTAGTTATGAAATTAGTTGTAATAATTACAAGGGTCATTATGAATTCTGTTATTGAGTGTTTAAAATTCTCCAAATCCCTGGCGGTTAAGAAAAAAACGCAACTTACCAAGAATATAAAATGAGTGATTGAAATGTATATTTTCAGTATATTGTGCGATTTATTGTCTACGGCTAGTCGTGAGTGCCCTGGCTGTGCCTCCGCCTACCTCTGCCTTCTGCTTCGGGCATATAGGCGTAAAGATACTAAAATTACTACTACATTTTCAGCATGCATTATATTATAGATCTACAGATTTACTTTCAAATTGGTATTGGACAGGGTTATACTGTTTCTCGGGTTCGAAATCCGGGTCAATCAAAAAATTTATTATTTTTTTCAATTTTCTAATGAAAACCAATGTTGTATGGAATTGAATATGTGCCCACTTGGCTATAAGCTTGCCGGGTATGACATTGTGAGACATAGTGTCTTAGACTAGTCGTAGGCGCCTTGGTTGTGTAACTGTCCTCCTGTTAGAATATGGGCGTGTAAAAACTTTTCTTTACTAACAATATAAGTTATAGTACGGAAAAAAATTAAGAATCATTATTTTATTAATGCCTACATGTAATAATAATTGGAACGTCACTCTTATTTCAAAAAAACACCCTACTGAATGTGAGAGAAACCCCATAACAATAAAACTTCTTAGGCTGTTATGATATGTTAGTCTTGAGCTTTCAGCTTTTTTATTAATTCGATGCAAAATCTAGTTTTAATAATCAATGACAAGATGTTAAATTTGGCACGGCGCAAGTATCTTAATATTGAGGTAGCGTTTTACGTTCCACGCCTGTATGGTGCGAACTTAATTAAAGTTTTAATTAGGTGTGGGATATTTAACTCTGTTATAATATAGTGATTTAACATGTATGCACCGTGTGTGTTTAAGTTTCACTTACTGTTTAAGTTAACAATTAACTACTATTTAGGCAATTTTATACATAAATGATTAATTATTTTCCGTAGGTTATCGTAGACATTATTGTTTAAAATTATGAAGTTGCAGTTTTAATGGAAAGCAAACACGCACATATCTAGCTTATAAAATACTCTTCGCTTATAATACTGCTAATTTAAAGCTAGACTCTTGGGAGTTTTTAACTAGTCTTTTCTTTGAAACTGGAACACAACAGTACTAGCACTTACGGTATAACAGTTGATATTACCAATACAGTGACAAACGAGCTAATCTTCGCATGGTACTGCCTCTTGATACAAAATCAGTAAGTCATCATTTCCAAAAGTGGTGGGAAGCAACAAGGGAAAATTACGTTTCACTATACATTCTTTACCTAAATAGTCATTTAAATACTTTACTTTTACTTCACTGTACTTTTCTTACTTTGCTAAAGGTACTTTACTTTTAAATAACTAACAGAATACTTTACCAACTCACAATTTATAAAAAACTAGCTGTTGCCCGCGTCGTTACCCGCGTGGTCCCACAGGAACATCATTTCGGGATAAAAACTATCCTATGTGTAAATCCAAGTTACTTTCTTTGTGTGTACCAAATTTCATGAAAATCGGTTCAGCATGTTTTGGGTGAAGGAGTAAGAAACAAACCAACCGACAGACAAACGTTCACATGTATAATATTAATAAGACAGGACTAGGCGACCCGGCAAATTTCACATCGCGTGACATTAACAGCTAGATACTAACAGTTTGTATAGATAAAATTAAAGTGTGGTTTTCCCACTTTCCCTATTTTTCTCTTCATATGATCCTTCTTCTAATTATAACCGATACACCAAAAAAAGAGTGGGCAAAATTTGTTCATTCGTTAGGATTTTTTAAAAAATGTAGATGTGATTATTATTACTGCAAGTTTACAATAACAATTTTTACCTTTTCTAACATAAAATAAAATAAAACTTAAGATGTCAACATTAGAACGAAAGAAACTTCTCTTACTACTGCAAGTTTACAATAACAAATTTTAACCTTTCTAACACAAAATAAGATACAACCTAAGATGTCAACATTAGAATGAAAGAAACAATATTGAAATCTCTTGATGCTGAAGTTACGCAACGTTCTATTGTCAGTGGTCCACAATCTACACAAAGCCTTAGGTAAAGCAACGTTCATTAAATTAGAAACCCAAACAAACAGCGTCCACTGTTAAGTAAACTGTGCGACGTTAGATTGGGATCGGACAAATAAACAAAAGACCTTGCCTTCAGCTTATTTATGCAGTAATCTTATGTAATGTAGCGAATACGATGTTATTTTCCTAGTTTCTAAACCACAACGGCCAATTAAACAGTCGTATATTTGTCACATGAACGATTAAGGGCTGATTTCACCAATCACATTTATAAACTAAATATTATTATTATATTATAATTATGTTTGGGCAAAGACCTTGCCTTGAGCTTATTTATGCAGTAATCTTATGTAATGTAGCGGTTACGATGTTATTTTGCTAGTTTCTAAACCACAACGGTCAATTAAACTGTCGAATATTTGTCACATGAACGATTAAGGGTTGATTTCACCGATCACATTTAAAAACTATGTTCAGTAAAACGGGTTCAACTAGCAGTTGTGATCTCGTGCATAAACTGATGCGAGAACTCTTTTAAAATTGTAAAAAATCTTATCCCCATCTCATGAGAAGCTATTTACCACGTCAAATAGTTTAATAATAAAATATTTGCAATAAACGAAATTTCTTTGACAACAAAATTTCTTATTTATGGCATTGGAAGGCAAACGAGCAAACGTATTTCCTGATGGTAAGAAAACACACTGGCTACTTATCCTCCCAACTGCAACACGTCAACAGCAAACACTGACGTTATGGTGGCAGGAATAGGTTAGGCGGAGGTTCCAATCCGGGCGAGTCGCTGCAAAACTCTACCACTGGTAGCTCTATGCTCGCCTTTTACGAGCTGCCAGGCAGGAAGCAGATGGTCTATTCTGCAAAGGAGTTCGGAACAACACGGGGAAAAATTGACACGATTGACACTCTTGTCAATTGACTTAAAGTTTTTTACATTAATCATGTTTAAATTTGACCTTGAAGTCCAGAATATAACAGCTTCAGTGCTGATCATCGTGAGATTCTGTTTCCCTATCCTTAGTATAAAAAATAACACAAGTATTCAGATTGCTGATATTCCGGTAGTACAGTCAGTCAGATGAGACAGTCCAGAGACCTTGCTTGGGTTGGTTGATATCACCGCTTCACCCATTCCTGCCACCGCAGCAGCATTGTTGATCTTGATTGTTCTGAACCCTCATGTATATTATCAACTCATGAAATGAAATAAAATGAAATGAAAATGAAAATTATTTATTTGCGGAATATGTGTGTTAAAAGTTGTTATAAAGATATTTAAGAATACAACATATTCTACCACATTGTGGTGTGCAAATATTTAGTTAAATTTTATGATGTTACATATTTCTATAAAAATGTACATTTAAATCGCAGCACTTATTTACATTTTCAATAAACATTTAATTTATTTACGAACATAAGTTTCATAATTTATTATACATGAATTTAAAGGTAGATTAATTTTTAGTCCTATCTACCGTACACTACCACCGTTTCCAAAACTAGGCAGTCGGGAGAAGAAACGGCGAAACAAACTCCCCGGCAACCATGATTTTATTACTTAAATTAGGTTTAAATTTATACATATAAATTTTTATAATTTTNNNNAATTTTTATTTATACATATATTTTTTTATTTAATTTAGGTTTAAATTTATATATACATTTTATTTATTTATGCTTGTCAGCAAGAAAATCTTTTACACTATTATATGTCTTCTGTAATAGCAAATCAAATACCTTACCTATAAATTAATCAAATATCATGGGTAAAAACTATGACTTAGTGTGGTAGAAAAATAGCTGTTTACTGTAGCGGAGTTGATATTTGCAAATGCTACCCGAGACGTATACTAATGTTGACCTGTAACATATCGTAACTGTCACTAGAAATATATAGTCTTTGTTATTAAAAGCAAATGTCATTGTTTTAATTATTGGTACCCACACGCTAAACCACACCAAGTTATTTATTACAAAATGTTAAACAAATGACTTACATTTTGTTCCGGAGTGTTTGTAAAAGTGCGAAAAGCAGAAGTTATTTAAGAATAAATTATCTCATAAAGGAAGTTTAAATCAGAAGCAGAATCAGAATAATCTTTATTCACATGAACCATACAAGTGGTATTTGTGCGAGTTGACATTTTTTAAACTACCACCGGATCGGAATCGCAGCCTCACACTGAGAAGATCCGGCGAAAGAAACTCAGCGGGCTTGTCTTTTTTTCAATGATAATATTTACAATATAATCTTGATTTAAAATACTAATTACAATCTGATTTTAACTTAAATAAAAGGTACAAAAAATCACATTACAAATTGCAGTGGGAAATTGAAACCTCTATTCCCAAGCATGTTCATCTTCCAAATATTTTAACTTATTTAATATGCATTTGATTACATTTTAAATGTTATGGAATCGGAAGTTAATGGAGTTCATCATCATCATCAATCTCTATAACTTATCCCATTACAGGGGGCCGACACAGTATGTTTTTCCATTGTTTTTATAATAAATTTAAGTATACAAAAAAAAATTAGTAGTTTAAGTTTTAGCTCTGATTTTGCTGCAATAACGAAATTAGTAGGCTTTTTATGTAATAATAATATATAAGTGATAATATGTAAAGCACTGCAAGTGTTTCTTCATTTAAAAATATGAGCATTTGGAAGTTTCACCAAGCATTGACGATGTAAAATTGTTAAATTTAAATTTATTTCTGTTTTCTATAAAAACGATTAAATTTGCAATTTAATGTAAACACACCACACGCAATCGATATGAAAATAGCTTTACTCACCAGTGAGACTAAGCAAAGCAATGTCGCGGAATAAGTCAGTAGTGTGCTTTCATAACATGAGTACGGAACTTAAAAATTTGCAAATGTATTAACTTGTAAACCTTGGATAATAACCATACAATACAACTCATTACTACAAATTAAAGTACACAAAGCAAATTAAAAAGTAATTTTCTTTTCCCTGAAAAATACCTTCCTGTGCCATGAAAGTTAATGAAATGAAAAACTCCGTAACATTTTATGCTTTTTAATTATTTAACTCTAGTTCAAAAAGAAGATAAGACGACAGAAAGCTATTCACGTTTTAATTAATTTTGAAATAATACCTTCTGAACGGTAAGAAAATCTTTGCTTGGACTAGCTGAATTAATCATTCCATGATATTCCAATTTTCTTTTGTATTTCATTGTAGGTTTTATTACTAAATTTGTTTTCATCAATTTTGAATATTCATTATATTTATACAAGTCGTTGCCCTCGGCGATACCTGTGGGGAAAAAACATGGCAAAATTATTAAGAAAACAGTATTGAACTACGAGTATTCAAGTAAATTACTTTAGATTGCTCATGTCATCATATCATCATTTTAGATTGCTCGTGTATCATGAACTTTTACATTTTAGCTCATATCATGAACGGTACGAAGAACGTCTTTCAATATTTTAAGGTTTTCATGTAAAATCTCAAATAAGCTGTATAAAATATTCAGCTAGTTGCATATAAATATCACCACTTAATATTTTTATAGAAAAGTAAATCCAAACAGTACCTAATACATTTTTAGGAGTGTATGCGCATTTGTTTTTATCGGTCGGTTTTGGTCGCTTTTTCAATAATTAAAGAGAATCTATTCCAAGTCAAAGCAGTTAAGTCCGACTTATGTGTCTATTTTATAATAAAAAGAAATCTGTTAAATAAAATATTCATGTAACATATAATTACTAACATATATATTAATGGTGTACTGCTGGTGTTAAACTCTATAGCTTAGTTGAAGGTCAAAGAGACTGTGATACTTAAATCTATATTTGGATAATTTTGAGCCAACAAAACGCTAATAATAAAACGTCTGACTACCACAAGTTAATTTAAAATGCGTCATAAAATATGAAAGATGCGAAACGTTATAAAAGTCAATTATCATTAATATAGAGTCGACGCATTTCACTACAAACAGTAAAGGTATAAATTTAGCATTAAATTGTCTCCTTCTCCCTAAGGTTGCCTGGCAGTGATCGCTTTGAAACGATAAGGCCGCCTTTGTACACCTAAGTTAAATTTTATAACTGAAAGAATGTGTGTGTTATTTTAAATATTTGGTGAACAATGAAGTGTATTCATTCATTCATTCAATCCTTTTATTAATTCAATCAATCCCTCATTCATTCATTCATTGATTCTTTCATTCATTCATTCATACACTACATGGAACCGCTATTGTGAATATATGTGATTAAAGTCAATTTAAAAACATAAAAAGTTCATAAATGTTTTTGCCGTTATGTTCGATAGTTTAGACATTTTAGACAAATGTTTGTAATGTGTCCTACATGGTAGTATCAAGCAAAGACGCATAACGGTTATTAATAAGCATCATGGTAATTTTATGACATGTCTAAAGTTGTATTAGTAGAAAAACGTTTTCTGAGATGTAAGTAAATGTTTACGCTCTACTCTTGCAAATACTCTAAGGTAGAAAGTTTTACGGGGCTCAAACAGCTCGAGTTGGCTGGAAGTGACAAACAAGTAAGTCACAAAGTATGAGAATCTGCTGAAGTTGGCCGGCTTGAGTTTTCAGTTACAATCAGCTGTTATATAAGATTCTTCGATACTTTGTTTTTCGTATTGGAAATCTGATTTAAATTCGTATTACGTAATGACATTTTAGAGAAAACTTTAAAATGAGAGCATTGATTTTCGTACACTTTGAACAACACAGTGTGACTTTGGCAACATATGTTTACTATCTTTCATCCTAAAGACAACCTTCCCCGTGTTGGTCCGGGCTTTTTTACAGAATAGACCATCTGCCTTCCTGCCAGGCAGCTCGTAACAGTCGAACATAGGCTTACCGTCACCATCAACATGGTAATAGGTGGAAGAGTTTTGCACCGACTCTCCCGGATTGGTACCGCCTTATCTATCCCTACCGCCATAATGTCAGTGCTTGCCGTTTTCACGGTCCGTTTGGGAGGATAAGATAGCCGGTATACTTATAGCACGAGGCCTAACATCCCGGCATCAGGTTGGCAACGCACCATTACCACCTTTTGATGTCTTTTGGCGGCGTAAATTTCTTACCATCAAAAAATTCCGACTGCTTGTTTGCCGTAGAATAGCATAAAATATACTACTTCTCTGCCTTCTAATATAAAGCTAAAACACATTGGTGATGGACATAATATATATTGATATATAAGATACCAGCTCCTTCATCTTTCTGTCAGATATTATAATGAGTTTATATACATGTGCTGGTACGAATATAAATGACAATATCTTACATATAATATGTATATCAGTTTTTTGAGTTCTCGTTTCAAAGTTTTTCAAAATTCCACCCCCAAAGGAATTATAATAGATGCTGAAAGTTTGCACGAAACTTTTTTAATTCTTGGACATATTGCAAGAAACTTCGTATGAATTGGCTACGGCAAAATTATTAAGTTGTTTTTTTTAAAAAAATCAATCCCCAAGAGGGTAAAATAGAGAATGAAAGTATTACATAATCGCACATGCTAAACCTTTTAGGATAGAAGCCTAAAACTTTGACTACGTACGTACTTATGACATTGGCATCTACTAAGAAAGGATTTTTTTTAATTAAACCCCCAAGAGGGTCAAAGGACAAAATTTTGTAACAAACTTTTGTTCCTCGAATGGAAAAAATCGAATTTGTTTATTATGCATTATGCATTACTCGACTCTGTTTTGCGGGGCGTAAGGGCTTGAACTTTAATTCGTCTGTTAGTATCTGTTTCTTGACTCAAAATTACTTCTTAGCTATAAATTGATAGCAGATGTTGTCAATCACATCCAGCACTACCAAAATAATAAATTTAATAATTAAAGACTCATTAATAATTTATTCTAAGATTGTTTACATGTGTGTTTCGCGCGCACACGTATTAACTTAAATGAATAAAAAAATGTTTATTACTTTTTAACCGATTCTAAAAATAACGAAGGTATCAATTCGTGTGCATATTTTTTTATGTTTTTACGCGATTACTTAGCTAACTGCTAGCCGATGTTTATAATTATTTTTAAGAAATGTAGTTGACAATTTCTTAGTGGTCCCATATTATTTTTATCACAATCAATGTGCTGAGTGTGAGTTTCGCACGAATTTATTTTACTACCGCGTTTGCGTTTGGACGATCCAAATGTATGGAATAATTTAGTTGTTTCGACTGTCCGCTAGAGGCGCTGGCAATAACTCCATACATCAAGGTCGTTAAACGTAAATGCGATAGGAAAGTAAATCATTTCAAAAACTCACACTTGGCACACTGAATAATTATTTTTGAGGTTGACTCGAAGGATGGCTACATAGGTACCATCATTAACTTTAGAGTCTATAGGCGAACAAAATTTTTATTATTTCAAAAGTTGCTAGCCTTAGAAACTGGAACGTTGGTTAAATTGCGTTTGTATATTGATTATTTACCCTAAAATACACATTTTATTAAAACAAAGATAAAACTAAATAATGTAAAAATACTTTTTAGCGGCAATTATTGCTACGTGTTTTATACAGGATACATAACCCAAAGGGTTATAAAACTTATTGCGGGTATGTCTGTTTACGTAAAAAAAAAATTGTGTACTCGTAGTAGTAGTTTAGGATAACTTTTACTCCGTGAAAATCGTTCATTCCCATCACCAATCACTAAAACTCGCTTGAAGATGTGTACCATGTCACGGGCAACAGCTAGTCAAACATAAGTACGACAATAGTGTAATTCTGCTGTTCACATACTTATTTTGGATGCATCCTATCTTTTTCAAATGAAAAAAAAAACAAAAGAAATGGAATGTTTTAGACATGTCAGATTGGTTCGGACATGTCAAATTGTGATGTTTTTCGAGTGATAGATTAAACGTCTGTAGAAATTATGTGTATAGTCTAATTTGACAGCGCTAAAAGTGTTTTGTCTCTTTCTGTTACTTTCATTATTAGAAGACACCTATAACTTAAGATTAGTCTAGTGAGTGCGTAACAAAATTACCACCAATAACAAGTTATTTCTTAACTAACGATATTATAAATAAGTAAAGTGATGGAAGCGAAACGGACTAGTTGTAAACAGTACAGTGATGTGAGGTTTGGATGAGTTGGCAAGAAGGGACATAAAGAATAAAAGTGATATACAGCTGTATGACGCGCAGAATAAGTTCTTTGAGGGGATTTTCAGTCAGACATTCTAGGTAATAGCAACCTCCACATACATAATAAGGCTTTGAATAATATTCAATTGATAACTTTTATTTGTAAACTAGCCTACACTAGCGACTTTGAATTTGTTTAATTTGCTTATTTCAAAAGATAGATTTTTTTTATTTAAAAAAATATGATTGAGTAGGTACCGAAACGCCCTACTACCATTCCAATTATGTTTCTATAATATTTATTATCATCATCAGCCAGAGGACGTCCATGGCTGGACATAGACCTCCCCCAAAGAGCGCCAAGAGTCACGGTCACCAGCCGCTTGTATCCAGCGACTCCCCGCGACTTTGACCAGATCATAGGTCCACCGGGTGGGAGGTCGTCCAAAACTACGTCCTCCGGTGCAGGACCGCCACTCGAGAATCTTTGTTCCCCAGCAGTTGTCGGTTCTGTGAATATTTGTACATTGAGAAAATTTTAGATTGTCTGATGTTTGAAAAAACTTGATCTCAGTTACATCACCCCGAACTATAAAAAGAAACAATTTCAGCAGCGTTTTTCTTTTAAAACCGTAAAAAGAATACGACGTGATATAGAACCCGCATGAGTCGGTGGGAAAGGACATAAAAAGATTAAAAATGATACACGGCTGTATGACGCGCAATATCAGAATAAGCCCTCAAAAGTTTCGATCAGATATTGGGGGTAATAGCGCCCTCTGCATACATTGCCGGGATTTGATCGCTCGTGACCCCACATACGGCTTCGATCTACGTTTGATCCGTGGCTTTTAGTTGGGGAAATCTCTTGAGAACGGGTGAAATATTTAATAAACATGACAAGTAAACTAATTCACTAATGTTCTTTATGAATATTAAGTATACATATTATGTATATTCATACCAAGTCTCTTTCAGGGCAACAGAGAAGGTCATGACGTGCTAAGTTCTACCATTGTTAATGACCTTCTTATCTTCCTTTACATTCATTGCTCAATAATTTATTACATCTAAGGAATTATGAAACCTACTATTTTATAAAAAACACGCTGGTTTCGCAGACACTACCGACAGATAATTTCGGAGTGATTTAGTCGTTAAATGTTATATTAATGTAGGTAGTTACTAGGGTTTTTTCTCAGGTACCTCCAACTATCCACATTCTTTATCTTTTGTCAATGAATTAGCTTGGATAAGGCCAAAACAAAAAACAGTTTTGCTAAACTTAAATTTTATACAATTTAAAAGTTTGTTAAATTTAAACATTTTGTTTCTTTACCTTTTAATCACATGCAAATAAAGTTCATACATTCCATTCATATAACTATAAATAATATACATGAAACAGTTCAAATTTTATACTCGCAAACATTGTGTACGCAACGCTGGCTTATGTCAGTATAATTAAATCCGAATGCTTCAATTGGCGTAGCCAAATACACAAGCGCATGTTGCACGAACAAACAAACAGAGAGTTTGGATACAGTTCATAACCGTTGCTATGGAATAATTGCTATAACTGTTATGTATTTATGTAAAATCAACACCAATTTTATTTTTTAGTTTGAATTGCCTTAACGACCAATGTTAATAATGTATATCGAAAAATGGATCCTAAGCAATCTAGATAGCTGCGTACTATCCGCTGGCCTATCTTAAACCTAATTGCCATATTTATCCTGTCCGCAGATATGTCATCGGCAAGCGATAACATAAAAATGGATCAAAATATCAACCTTGGACAGCAAGTTTTGGATTGGGATTGATTATTAATGCTGGCCGTATGAGAAGGATGTAGAGCAGCAATTCCTATAGAGGGTTCAGTGGAAATGAGGAGTTACAAAGAAAAGTCGTGAGGGCTTCTTAAATTTACTTATTATTAAAATCACTAGTTGACACGACAGACGTTGTTTTATCTTAACTACGAATATTATTTTTCTTTTGTGGAAACCTTCTCCTGATAATTAAAAATAAAAAAGGATTAGCGAAATCCTTTCATACGATCATACGTAATGCGATGACCAAAGAAAATAGAGATTTTTGAAGTGAAAACTTCTTTAGCGGCGTTGCGCACTTTTCTTGGAATGGGTAAATACTTCTAATTTCGCGTCAGATCGTCAGAACGTAAGACGGCGCACTGCACATGTGCGAACAAGACAGTGGCGCATGTTGCTTGGGCGAGATCTAAAATGAAACTTAGATAGTAATAGATCTAATATAGAAACTTAAATAACTTAGAATAAAGATAGTAAATAATTGTTCTGTAAAGTGAAAACTGTTTCTTGCTTTGAATGATTTGCAGTTTGTGGTAGATACAATATTGAGGACAAATATTATCGGAAATCTCTAAGCAATACAAAAACAGCAATGAATCTACGTTTTATTTTAGATTTCGCGCCGTCTTATTCGCGCATGTGCAGTGCACCATCTTACGTTCTGACGATCTGACGCGAGTTTAGAAGTTTTTACCCATTCTAAAAAAAGTGCGCAACGCTGCTAAAGAAGTTTTCACTTCAAAAATATAAAATTTTCCTTTAACGAAGATCTGGACATGACTTTCTTTGACAAAAAAATCATTTTATGTAATATTAACCCAATTTTGTTAAATTGGTTACTGCGAAATTCTTGCAAA
>NJDD01001470.1:697-18646 GCA_002245505.1 Calephelis nemesis | reverse complement strand
TTTGTTTATACCCCTTCCTATTATCACTATCACTGCATAGTATAAAACAAAGTCGCTTCCTCTGTCCCTATGTTCCTTTGTATGCTTAAATATTTAAAACTACGCAACGGATTTTGATGCGGTTTTTAAAAGATAAAATGATTAAAGAGGAAGGTTAATATGTATATTTTAAACCTGTGCAAAGCAGGATCGGGCCGCTAGTTAAGTTATAAATATTAAACTTACTGGTCACTCTGTCCTCCAATTAAGGTTTATATGTACATTTTATATCTGTGCGAAGAAGGGGCGGGGAGTTGGTAATTAATAAATATAAAAAGTGTTTTATCAATACTACGGAAAGATGCATCTGAGAACGCCGAGCTACTATATAAGAAAGACATCGAATGTTACCAATTTATCAATTCGTCCTTATAAATCAACTCTTGAAAACGACATAGCAGATACTGTTTCCTTTTAGAAATCGGTCGGTATTATTATCCGGAAACCTTTATTGGCCTATAACTTAATAGGGGTCCTGCAATAACTTTGCCGGGGTACATATAAATGTCGCATATGCCTTTAAGCTTCGTTGGATACATTTAAAGGAGACCATTAAAATGGAGTACAGTGTTGAAATGATTTTATTTTAGCGATTTATTTTCAGATGTGGAGAATTTTACCCGCATTATTTGTAAGGAAAAATAAAATATCCTAATTACAACAAGTTTGTAAAAATTCAAATTGTTAAACTGCTGTAATTTGTAACTGCACTCAAGTCATTAGTTCTATTCTGTCTCTATCGAAAGCAAAGTGATACCGGTTAATTTAGAGATGCATCTAAAAAAAGAGTCATTTTCTCTTCGAAATGGAAAAATGTTTATGAAGGTTAACTTATGAATAAGAAAAAAACTTGTTGTTCATTCTAACTAACGAATAAAAAAAGTAAAAAAAAAAAGTTAATTGAGTTAACAAACAGGTATCCTAACGCTCTTATACCCATAGGGATAGGCAGAACCAGAAAATTTATGACTTGCCGAAGATACTAAGTCCCAAAATGTGACAGATATCGCTTTTTATCCGACCGGGGAATCGAACCCAAGAACTCTTGAAGCCATGTCCAACACCGAATCACTAAACCTTAGACATAGAGCTTGGAAGAGTGTAGATAACCTATAATTTTTAAAGGGACAACTCGAGGTAAAGTTTAAGAATAATAGTCTCGTTCTCAAAGATATTTTTTAAATAGATAATGTACTTGTTGAGGGTACATACATATCTTAACGCCAAGTCCCTTACCGGGTAGTCAGAGATTATCGAGTCCCAAACCTCACGATCCTGACATACCTATCTGACTTCCATCACATTCATTACCCTTTTCATACATTCAAAAGGGCAACCCAGGGTTTCGGAGACTTAAGTATTGCAGTTCAAGAGGGGGAAAGTTCAATGTTTCAGCCTCATGTAGGTAATACGACTTTATTTCACAGTATCGTATATAAGATTTCCTCGTGTTGGACCGGGCTCGTTTCTTGCCAGGCAGCTCGAAAAAGCTCGTAAAAGCTTACCGTCACTAACAACGTGATATCTGAGCAGGGTTTGAGCGACTCACCCGGTTTGTACCATCACCTTACCTATTCCTGCCACCGTTACGTCATGACAAGACCGGTTTGGAGGGTAAGGTAGCCGGTAAACTTACTTTTGCTCGAGGCCTAACATCCCGGCCTCAGGTTGGCAACGCCCCATTACCACCTTTGGTGGTTTTAAGCGCCGTGAATTTCTTACCATCAGGAAATCTGTATGCTTGTTTGCCTTTCAATATCATAAAAAAGGCATTTGAAAATCTATCTCTTTTTACTTTCACCACTCTAAGACAACATTGATTTATCTTTTAGCGCCATATAATAAGATACTCTGGAACGTAGAATATGTTAGGAGCAGTTAGAACAGATAAGACTACTCAAAAGTCGATCCGCACAGACGGGAAATCTCTGTCTGAAGTTGTACATAAAAGTTCCCAAATCGAGTAGTAAACCTCAAAGTTTGTTTCGGAGGATTCAAGATACTTAATGTGACCATTATTTGCTCACAAAGGGACATGTTTTGCTTCGAAAGACCTTAAATACTTGTTGATTTTATGTTACGTTATTTTGTTTCGTAATTTAAATTAACATAAAGTCCGCTACGCTTACTGATATTGGTAAGTATCTTCACGCCCATATCCCCGAAGAGGTTGGCATATGCACAACCAGGGCACCCACGACTAACAGAAGACACTAAGTCCCACAATGTGATAGAAGGCAAGCCTATCGCCAACCGGGCATACATCCAATCCCAAGCTAATTTTATTTTAGAAAATTGGAAAAACTACAATTTATTTTTGTTGCACGTCCCGGAAATCAAGCCTGGGGCCTCATGAAGTGAATTCCAATACCTGTACCGCTAGACTGCAGAGGCCATTGGTAGGTTAAGCAAGTTAGCCTTCCGATCTCTCAGTCTCTCACTCTCTCTCCAACGTAAAGTAAGACACTGCAGTGAAGAGAAGATATGGTTAGATTAAAAAAAACGCGACAGTTTGCCTTAGTGTTGACAAGATTCAAAGAAAATTTTAACCTCAGATTTATTATTAATAATAATATTCTAATCTTTTGGTACAGTGAACTTCGTTCTTTTGGCACTTGACACTTCCTACCAACCCTGCAGAGTTAACGTGTAGATATTTATGTATATTTAGGATGACCTGTACGTTCAAATGTTCTAAATTCCGGATTTCAAGTTATTTGGTCACTTTATACTGAGTGCTGTTATACATATCATTTCTAAACTACAAAATTTATGACTACCTACTTGATATTGTAATTTCATTCATGTTAACACGTAGTTGAGAATAAGTACTATAATAGTATAATCATAGTAGGAATCAAGAAACCAAATAAAGAAAGAAGAAATACTTAAATACAAGAAAAAAGTTTTCGAGAATTTACTTCAACCTCTTGACTAGCTAATAATAAGTAGTATGTAAGTATCTGCACGCCCATATCCCCGAAGAGGTAGGCAGAGGCACAACCAGGGCACCCACGACTAGCCGAAGATACTAAGTCCCACAATGTGATAGGTGGCAAGCCTATCGCCAACCGGGCACATATTCTATCCCAAGCAACATTTTTTTTTAAAGAAAATCGAAAAAACACAATTTTCTTTTTGTTGCCCAACCTGGGATTCGAACTCGGGACCTAATAATAACTTCACTTAAAAAGCGAGTACGATTAATTATGTGTAGTTCATTAACAAAAGAAACACCTTGTATAATATGCAAACGAAAGCACAAAACCAAGATATAAACACGTAAGTTAATTACCTTTTTAACGGTAGCCAATCAGCATCAAATTAAATTGATGCTTCAGTTAACAACTACAATAAAACCTATCGTCCGTTGGGAAAATTGACTAAAACTGGCACGTGGTCCCAGCACTCGGGGGTTGAAATACAAAATACCCTTCCCCCCTTAAAGCCAACGCGAGCTTTAGTCGAGTCGTATCCGTTGCGGAGGTTAGACGTATCCTCGGTTATAAACTTTATGTTACGTCACGAGTTCGTAGTGTATCCTAATTTTGGTGGTATGGTGATTCAATGATAAAATGGTGCACCGAAAAGGAGCGTGTGTGTTGACGCATTTAAGTGCGATTTTGCTATGGCTATTCACCTGTTATAATGGTAAGTTTTAAATTGGATGGGGTTTTGATGGTCCGGTGATTCAGGACGTTTGTCCTGTGTCTAGCAGTATAATATCCAGTACAAAAGTTTATCTGTTTTCATGCTTAAGTATTCTTTTGAAAGTGGTTAGCAAGCAGTTGGGAAATGTTCTGAAATATTAATTTAGCTTTCTGCTAACTGTTTTAAATTTTATTTTATAGTGGAATGAAAATCACGTTGTTTCTGGAGTATAAAGTTTGTCATGCTCCGATGGTTTTGGTCGTTAAGTTTTCTTTTATGAGTAGGGAGTAAAGAATATAATATTCCTGGATTTATTTTGCAATGGACGTTTCATAGTAAATAACAAATAGGTACATTCAAAATGTTTATCAGCCTCAAAAATTGTGTAAAGTTTTAAAATAAAGAGAAAACTTGGTAATGTCTCTTAAAAATGTTATTAAAAATCAATAAAACTACGAAATATTATTTCATTTACTTAAATACTAAATTTTATGCAATTAAATAAAATAATTAGTTAGGTACCTTTGTCGCATCGAGCCGTTGCATTCCCAAGGGTTTTAGCACTAAGTTACGAAATTTTTGAAAAAATAAATATATGTCGAAATAAACGTACATACTCTGATGTGGATGATTTTGATAAGAAACCCAACTTTAGGTTGACCACCTACCTACCTACATCATATACCTGTTTACATTATATACCTACTCAGTTCTTGTCATAGGTATTCCCAAAAAACTAGGTAGAAAGGATTTTAAAACAATGATAACAGTTTTATTTAGTACTAGCGGCCCACCCCCGCTTCGCACGGTTATTTAATATACCTACATATAAAACTTCCTCTTCAATCACTTTATGTATTAAGAAAACCACATCAAAATCCTTTCGGCCTGAGCTATATGCTCGGCCCACTAAGCTCGGTGAAGAAGTAAAAACCGCGAGGTTAGCAACAAATTAGTCAGTCAAAAAAAATTAAAATACGTTGCTTAGTTTTAAAGATTTAAACATACAAAGGGAGATAGGGACAGAGGAAAAGACTTTGTTTTGTACTATGTTGTGATAAAGACTACATAACTACTACATAAGAGCGACTTCTACAATTTTAAAATAGGTAGGTAGGTAGCGATAGTTAAAGGAAATAGAGGTAGGTACCTAACTACGTACCTACCTACATACCTATTAAAACAAAATACTTATTTTGTTTAAAATTTATTTTTTCCTAGTACGTTGAAAATGAATGACTTTTAACTTTTTAAAAGGTAGCTTAGCTACATGCTATACTATTTTTATATGCTATTTTTCCCCGTGTTGGTCCGGGCTTCTTTGTAGAATAGACCATCTGCCTTCCTTACCAGGCAGCTCGTAAAGGGCGAGCAAAGGCTCACCGTCACTAACACCGTGAATTCTGACTAGGTGGTAGAGTTTAGCAGCGACTCGCCCGGATTGGTACCACCGCCTTACCTATTCCTGCCGCCATAACGTCTTGACGTGTTCCGGTTCGGAGGGTAAGGTAGCCGGTAAACTTACTTTTGCTCAAGGCCTAACATCCCGGCCCCAGGTTGGCAACGCACCATTACCACCTTTGGTGTCTCTAGGCGGCGTGAATTTCTTACCATCAGGAAATCCGTCTGCTTGTTTGCCTTCCAATATCATAAAAAAAAATGCCTATATGTATGTTGATTTGTTCCACCGTAACTTCTAAATATCTGAAAAAACATTGTCGTCTCGATTTGAATTGAAAATACCTATGAAAGGAAATAATTGTTTACCTATTTGCAGAATATGTGTGTTATTACTTGGTAATTTGTTACATAAATATTCAAGTATGTCAACATACCTATTCCATCACATTGTGGTCTGCAAATATTTTATCACTGTAAAGGTGTGAAAACACTTTAAAACAATTAAATTACTCATAAATTAAATTCATTTAGAAGTTTAGTTCAAAAACAATTAAATTATTTATACCTACAACAAATTCAAACAAATTAAAACAAATCGCCTGTGTGGTCTAGCGGTTCAGTTGTTGGACTTGACTGCAAGAGGTCCTGGGTTCGAATCTCGGGTCGGGCAACAAAAAGAAAATTGGGTTTTCCAATTTTCTGATAAAAAAAACGTTGCTCGAAATTGGATATGTGCCCGGTTGGCGATAGGCTTGCCACCTATCACATTGTTGGACTTAGTGTCTTCGGCTTGTCGTGGGTGCCCTGGTTGTGCCTCTGCCTACCTCTTCGGGGATATGGGCGTGAAGATAATTTTTTTTACAACAAATTCATTTTGAGGTTTAAATATGTAAAGTACTTATTTATTTTTATAACAAAAATTCAACGAGACATTCAATTTTATTCTAGACTCAACTTTTAGTTTAACTTGTACTGTCCACAATATATTATGTATTTTTATTATTAGGTACATATATTTTTAGTCAAACGGTTTCACTATTCAAGCACCATCAGTGCTAAAACAATTAATAATTTCATCCAATCTAGTACCTTCAAATTGTCTAATCGTATGTATGCATAGTTAACGAAGCTTTCTCAAGCAGAGTCTTGGTACTGTCTACATAATAAAAAATAGTAGCAGTTTTGCGTAGGTAATTGTTGAATTATGTGTACGCATGAAGTAAAATTAATCATTTTTTGTGGCATTTACAATTTTCATGGCAATATGGCAATTTTTTTTGTCAAAGTGCACAAGTAAATTATTCGTGAAGAAATAAGAGTATCTTGTATTTCCTCGTTGCTGACAAATCTAACTAAATGAGCTAAAATAAGGAAGCCATCGTTTTGTCTCTTCGATAAAACATAACTCTACTTTTAAATATTATAATACAACGAAGAAGCACTCTTCTCCCCTGATGGTAAGAGATAATCGCAGCCTATAGGCATCTTATATATATGTTTTATGTTATTTCAGTTCTTATTTCAGCAGAAGTGTTTGACCAATTGTGCAAGTCTACCGACTACCCATTGTCATTGACATTGTCACTGGCGGCAAGAATAGGTAAGGCGGTGGGTCCCTAGCCCATTGCTCTACCATTGCCAAATGTCGAAAAAAAAAATAAGCTGTTCAGTGGAAGTTTCGAATTTCGAAATAAAAATTTACAAATGTAAGTTGACTAAGTAAAACGTGAATTTGCTTATCATCCAAGTTTAGAACGTTAACTAAGATAATTATTACGGTAGGGAGGTAGGTACTACTTCTCTGTTTTGTTATTTATTGCTCTACAAATTTTTAAATGCAATCTAGGTATTGGTCTTATAATTTAATTAATTATGTTATCTAGACTTATATATTATGTATACTTACATATACAAAATAATTAACTTAATAAAGTAGCTGTCTGAGCTGAGCATAATTGAGCCGACAAAAGTATCCTGTCCTAAGTATGAATATTGTTTTTATATGAATTTGATAACGACTAATACTTGCAATAAAAAAAAAATTGTTCCGGTCCGTTCAGATGTGAGGCTACGACCAAGGACCAAAATAGGAGATTCATGTTTATGTACGATGCCATCATAACAGTCAAAAACATAGTTTTAACCTAAAAATCTAGACCAATGAATATAAAATAAATTCGTTGGCTTAAAACGAAAGGGCAAAGGTTGAAATCGTGTTTGAGACTAAATTGTTTCTTTCTTTAAAATTTGTAGAACTAAATAAAATTGGAGTGTCTGTCTGTAATAAAGTAAGCGCTATTTACTAAATGTACGTGAACTTAAACTCTACATATACCAAAATACCGTTTTATTAAATTTTTGTCTATCTGTCTGTTTGTCTATTTTGACATATCTATGAAGCGGCTGGACAGTTGTTGACGGGACTTTCAGTGGCAGGTAGCTTATGTAATAAGAAGTAACATCAGCTACTTTAATTTTAGAAAAAATCTAAATGAATTTAGTCTTAGTCTACTATCAACCGAAGATTAACTTAAGCTACAAATTCTAAAAAATATTTACACAATTAAAGACATATTTTTTATAAATATTAAAATATTTGCACACCACAATGTAGTAGAATATGTTGGTACGGTTATAATAATTTTGTAACAACTTCAACATGCATAATTCGCAAATGAATATATTTTCTTTCTTTTCTTTTTTTTCAGTACTAGCTAATAATTGACGTTAAGTTACTATTAAACAATAAATTATTTTATTGGATTCGTTGAATTCTTTTAAAACTTAATGTTTATAAGCCGCTAGAACTGTGTTTAAGAGTACTTAGAATGATAAACCTACCCGAGTCCAATTTCCAATTTTCATGAAATCGAGATTCAAGAGTAACCCAACCGAAATGTTTGAAGATCAAAGCAACCACAATAAAGTTTCCCTTTAAAACCCTCGCCATTTTTAATATTGCTATGTTGTTATTTAAAGTGAAACAGGACTTTTCCTAAACACGAGTATGATACCTAGTTTTTAGCAAATGTTTTCAAGTAAAAGTCAAAATATCTTCAATAATTGTAAAAAGTTATCTATAATTTATTAATCGCCTCTCTGGTCTAGCAGTCCAGGTGATGGAATTGACTGCATGAGATCCCAGGTTCGATTTCCGGATCGGGCAACAAAAAGAAAATGTGTTTTTTCCAATTTCCCTGTTGGTCCGGGCTCCTTGGCAGAATAGACCATCTGCCTTTCTTGCCAGGCAGCTCGTACAATACGAGCATAGGCTTATCATCACTAACACCGTGACATCTGACTAGGCGGTATAGTTTCGCAGCGACTCGCCCGGATTGGTACCACCGCCTTACCTGTTCCTGTCGCCACAACGTCATGACATGTTCCGGTTCGGAGGGTAAGGTAGCCGGTAAACTTACTTTTGCTCGAGGCCTAACATCCTGACCTCAGGTTGGCAACGCATCATTACCATCTTTAGGACTCTAGGCGGCGTGAATTTCTTACCATCAGAAAATCCGTCTGCTTGTTTGCCTTCCTATAACATAAAAAAAAGTTGCTCGGGATTGAATATGTGCCCGATAGGCGATAGACTTGCCACCTGTTACATTAAAAGACACTAATGTTTTCGGCTTGTCGTAGATGCAACTAGGGGATCTCTCCACCTCTGCATGTCCCGTTGGGGATATGGGCATGAAGTTACTTTTTTATTTATTATCAGACAGCCGCACCTGGGTGAATAATATAGTGTTCAATAAAAATTGATAGAATATTAGAACTGAAAAGATTTGCTGAATTTTTCTTCCACAGTAAAAAACAATAAAAACGTCACGGCGTGTTTTACGAGTATTTTTCTAACATTCACCTACAAATACTATTCAAGTTTATTGACGGTAAAGTGGCTCTTTTTTTTATTTGCCTACAAAGTATAGGACTAATTTCTCTTCGACTTTTAGGGTATTACTTTATCCACGACGTTTTTTGTATTTGTTTGATCTTTATAACTGTAATTACATTAAGCTAGCGGTTTGAACAAATTGATAATAAACATTTGTAAACCGCGTATACAAACACAACTCCGTATTTTTTTTATAGAAGAGGAGGCAAACGAGCAGGTGGGTCACCTGATGGAAAGTGATCACCTCCACCCACTAACATCCGCAACACCAGGAGTATCACAGATGCGTTGCTGACCTTTAAGGAATGAGTACGCTCTTTTCTTGAAGGTCCCTAAGTCATAATTGTTTGGGAATACCGCCCTCGGTAACTGATTCTACAAATCTGTTATACGGGGTAAAAAATGTCTTCGGAATCGCACAGTTGTAGATCGCCACGCATCGAGGTGATGGGCATGATACCTTAAACTCTGACGCGATGGCCGAAGGTGGAAATCAGCGGCTGGAATTAAACCAAACAACTCCTCAGAGCATTCCCCATGATAGATGCGGTAGAGAACACTGAGTGACCCAACATCTCTACTCAATGTTAAGGAATCAAGCCGATTGGTAATTGCCCGGTCATTGACAATTCGAATTACTCTACGTTGAATGCGGTCAAATGGAAGGAGCTGGTACTGTGGAGCCCCTGCCCAGAGGTGAGAACAATACTCCATATGAGGCCGAATTTGCGCTTTATATAGTTGCAAGCGATGGGTCGGCTTGAAATACTGTCTCGCTTTACTGAGCACACCAAGTTTCTTAGAGGCTATTTTAGCCTTCTCCTCCAGATGACCACGAAATTGAACATTACTCGAGATGTCAACGCCGAGTATACCAATGCAGGCTGTGGCAGAAAGGGAAACGCTCTCAAATCGAGGAGATGCGACAAAGGGAGTCTTTTTAGCGGAAAACGCGCAAACTTGTGTCTTGTTCGGGTTAAATTGCACCAGATTTTACTGGCCCCACAACGAAATTTCAGACAAAAGATTGTCAATTTTATACACAAGTTGGTTCCGGCTCTCGGTGACATGTTCCCGCGATATATTATGTCGGCCAAAGTATAAGGCTTCCCCAGTAGTGTCGTCCGCATAGCAATGAGTGTCACTAATTTGCAACATGTCACTGATATGCAGAAGAAACAACGTAGGAGAAATCACACAGCCTTGGGGAACACCAGCATTGACAGGTTTGGACTCCGAGCACTCACCGTCGACAACGACCTCGATGCTACGCCCCGTCACAAAACTAGTGATCCAAGTACATAATTTCTCAGGAAGATATTTATGCGACACCTCTTGCTAGGTAGGCAGAGAGTAGTACTTAGCTTCCACTTTAGCACTTTCGTTTGCTCTTTTCTCACTAACACATCGGTTTCGGAAACTCTTGACACCACTCGCCATTTTTTTTGTTTTTGATGGACTATTAGTAAATTACAAAACCAATTTTAAAGTTTTGTATAAGATGTATTTTATTGCAATTGGTTAAGTAAGTTCAGATAAGTCTATAATCAAAGTGAATCATTAAATAATACAGTACAGTACTCAGGGAGCAGCTAGTATATACATCATTACATAGTAGGAAAAAAAGTCGCTTCCTCTGTCCCTACGTCCCTTTGTATGCTTAAAACTACGCAACGGATTTTGATGCGGTTTTTCAACGGATAATGTGATTGAAGAGGAAGGTTTATATGTATATTCTATAACTGTGAAAAGCCGGGGCGGGCCGCTAGTTAGTATATAAATACTAAAATTATATACATAGCTTATACCTATCACAGATCGGAACCAAACCCAATTAATCCATAGCGTTAAGCATGTACGATAACATCTCGCACTAACTAGATTTAAGAGACTGTCCTTAAACAAAGGAGAACGTTTTCATTTCATTTTTTTTCGAACAGAGTTATTCAAAATAGAGATTTTACAATAACCATAGATACGTAAAAGAATAATTTTCTTGACACGTAAAGTATCACAAAAGTATGACGTCTAATTGAAATTTCTAGTGAATTAAGTACAGACTGGTACAGAAATCCCCTTTGTAACGTTAACTTGAATTAATTATGAACGGGTAACCGATCTTCGTTATCATCTGTACACTAGTGTAATACCAACGGTCAAAGCGTATTGTATTTCGAAATTAATTGCAAAATCGATCAGTTTTCAGCCAGCCGCCGGAACAAGTCGCCGAATGATGAATAGTCCACAGTTAACATAGTGTACACCAGATTAATTTAAAATTATCCGATTTCGATATGATATTTCATATCACATATATTTTCTGTGTTTTGTACTTTACTAGCTGTTGCCCGTGGCTTAGCCCGCGTGGTTAATTGTCATACAGGAACATTTTTTCGGGATAAAAACTATAGTATGTGTTAATCCAAGTTACTGTTTATGTATGTGCCAAATTTCATGAAAATCAGTTCAGCAGTTTTTTGCGTTGAGGAGTAGCAAACAAATAAACAGACAAATGTTCGCGTTTATTACATTAATAGAACATAGGATTAGGAAGAATGTATGTGGTGCATAATAAAGTGCAAACTATATTCTATCTCTTAGTTGATTCTATGCTTCTTTTATATATGCCTACTGCTTTTTAGCAAGAACTTCGTCAAAGTGAGCGTTTAGTCAATATTTTGAGAACGATTTTGTGATAGAGTTATAGATGAGTGCTACCGCTGCTAATCTTTGTCGTTTCTTTAATTGGGGGGAGAGTGATCAGTAGTTTTAATATGTATAACTAGATATTGCATGGTAATGAATCATTTTTATTTATTCATTACAATAAGAGGAAACTTTATATATATGCTGTTTATACATATTGATGTTTATATCACGAATGTAAAATCCCAACTTATGGTTTACAAAACCAAGCGAAGGCCAAGGATTATATTACCTTTTACCGTTACTACATGTTTGCCTCAAAATCTTACAAAAAAAGCATGAGAAATATATGGACCCTAGTATGTATAGTAAAAAGTCTCCAGGAAAATCCTTGTTCCTCTTTGATTTCCCTACCATCAGCTCAGTGTGTGTGCCGTTCGTTACGTAACTTTGTTCCAAAATGTACATAGACTTATAAAGGTTTCGAAAGATGCCATTTGACTTGTTGTTAGATAAAACTTACTATAGTGTCAACGATTTTTAAAAAAAAGTAAAATTGTAATTTTTTATAATGTTAATTTAACGTATTTAACACTTGCCCTGTGCTTGGGTTAAATTTCTATAAATTTTAAAGAAAGAAAAAAAACAAGAAAAAATTTCGCCCAAGACAAGATTTAAACCTGTAACCTTTCGTCTCAAGCCGACGAATGCTCTAACCATTTGAGCTACTGAAGAATCAAGTCCCGTGGCGAAATTTTTAATTCCTTTCTTACACGTTAACACGGGTATTTATGTCCTGCAGATACACAATTCCGTGTACTAAATGAGTACATCATTACAGATGAAATTCTATATGGCCATAACTTTCGTTGCTCTTAACGTATTTTTATTTTCGCACTTGCCTTGTGCTTAGGTTAAATTTCTATAAATTTTAAAGAAAGTTTTTTTTTAATTTATTCCAACAATCTATTTGAAGTTAGTTTTCAAAATCTAATTTAGTATTCTGCCGCAACTCTCCCGAATTGAAAGCAGAACTCTAAACTAAATCTCGATTTCCCTATTCCTTCCCATACGTCGTCAGAGAACCTTAGCCACTGTCGTAATTTATTGACAATATGTGCATGTAACTATCAGAAAATCCGTCTTCTTGCACATTCAAATTATTCTCAGATTCTTGAAATCAGAAATTTTATTAAACTTGTTATAGTACTTACTGTTGCTCGCAGTGTTGCCCGCGTGGTTAATGATGCCACAGGATCTTTTTTTAGGAAAAAACAATCCTTTGTGTTAATCCAAGTAACCCTCTATGTGTGTTCCAAGAAAATCGGTTAAGCATTTTTTGCGTGAAGGAGTAACAAATAAACATACAAACTTTCGCATTTATAATATTAAGAGGATTCTCATGTTAAGCTTTCAAATCTGACACGTTGTGTAAAGCATGGTGCACTTTTTTTTAATTACAATTCTTTTTTTGGAATGAATAATGTGTTGCCAACTTCGCGGTTTTTACAACTTCACATATCGATACGGTCTGAGTAAATGGCTTATAATGTGAAAACACGTGTAACCGTTAATATATGAGAACCTCTCAGGTGAACCATTAAAAATTAGTATCACATGTTATGATAATCCAAAACTTGGAACATTATACACTTAATGTCTCAAACATTACCCCCCGAGGAGGCAACCTGGACAAAGTACCGGATAACTGTAGGCTTGGATATAAAACTTGTTTTCTCAAGCCCCTAATGGACTCAAGTTTTGAGTGCATATTTGAGTAGCTAAAACTGTTATTTCACATTTATTTGGACTTTTGGCAACTAAATGTCTTATGGGTGATTTACATTCCACGTCGGTTGTAAAAATTGACGCTTAGATACACAAAAGATGTCGTTGTTAACATCCGCACTAATACATATACGGGGTTACTTTGAAAGGACCGGCTAAATTTTAATATACGGGGTGAGGCTTAAATGGTAACGTATTTTAAATGTTACTTACTGCCAAATTGAAATATTTACTTTTATAAATATTCATTCATTAAAAATAGACTATTAAAATGCTTCACTTGTTGTCACGCTACGTTGTATCTAGTACGAGTCACGACGTCACTAGACTGGGGTCGGTGGGAACCAGTTTTATTATTCTTTATTTATGTTATAACCATGCATCTTATATTTTGCATTGGATAAAAATTATTACTTTTTTATTTACTTCATTGATCGAAAGTGTTAAGGTTCGATTCCGAATCTTTTCTCAAATTTTGGCTGGTACTTCAAACTTCACCTTGTATATATAAATTAATCAAAAAGTGGCGCGCGTCATTTAAGAATACAGTTTTTATTTTTGCGAATTAATGTTTAAATTTTGCAAGTAGTTTATTCTACTTGTTTATAAACTATATAACTACGTATGGAACAACCATATAGCAGACTACAACAAGTGTTTTTGTTACAGCATTATTGTCTAATAACTGAAATAATTATTGATGTTAGGAAAGTTCTTCTTGTTTTAAGTGTGGAATGGAGCATCTGTTTTCCTATTACTAATTTTTCACATTATAAGACGGCCTTTCGCATCTATACTAATATTCTCAAGAGGAAAGATTTGATTTTTTGTTTGTTTGAAATTAATAGGTTTCGAAACCACTGGACCGATTTTAAAAATTCTTTCACTTTTAGAATGCTACATTATTGCTGAGTGACATGGGCTTTGTTTAATCAAAATCGATGCAGTAGAAGCCAAGTTACGTAGGCGAAGCTGCGTGAAATTGCTAGTCTATAATAATAGTAATTTGGCACACGCGTCACTCAGCCTATTTATAGACATTTAAGCCAGTATTTCTAGGGCCGGCCTCTTTTATCCGACGCATGCTGGGTCCAGGGTGTTTAGAAATATGTTACCAAGTAGCTTGCTGGCTTACCCTAAATCGTACTACCAAACTAAATGAGGTTATATCGACTATAATACAAATAATGCTGCCAGAAACCAAATTAATTTAAATAAAATAAATTCAATGAAAACTTAAAATATTTTAATTGTATATTCATTAAAGTAAAACAATTTCTACAACAGAAAATTAAAGACTAAAACATTTAATTAAAATTTAATTTGTAAAGCGGAATCGTAAATTACTTAACTGTCTAAACGAGTGGGTAATATTGCTAGCGAACTTTTCAAACGAGTGTGATTTGTAGTTAAAGTTTGAGCAATATCTTTGCGGTTTTGTATATCGTTTCTTTTATCACGCTACTACTTTAGTTTCTCGGAATTTAGCTGAAGCGCTATGGAAATTTATGGCGCATTCTACATGGAGATAGTTTATGGAAGTGTCGGTAACTTATGAGATAGTACCTTACTGCTATGTAGTATTTACTGGTAAGGCAAAATAAGAATATAGCCAGTGACATAAAATAAGCTAAGAACGGAAAATAGAAATCAGGTGAAGTTTGTGGAAAAATGTTTGAAATGTCATGACCCATTTTCTTCATAATATCATGCAATACCTAGCAGTAGCTTAACAGGTAATAGTTACTTTAGTTTTTATGAATCAAAAAGTAATAACGTTATCAACCTAGTTAAGCTCCTTAATCACATCGCAGAAAACTATAAAATATGCTGTGATTTAATTGGTCAGGTGCGTTTAAAAACGAAGGAAGGAAAAGAAGGAAAGGAGAAAAGGAAGGAATGCAATCATTCCATAGACTTATAAATAAATATAAATGCAACTATTATGTACATGATGATGAAAAAGGATAAGTAAATCTACGCATTAAAAATGATATTTCACATTCATTACTTAAAAAAACATAAAAATTTGTATTATTTAATTGAATAAGGTATAAATGTTATAAAGTATAAAAATTGCATTTGAATATTATTTGTTTTACGTTCCATTTATAGCATAGTGGGAATTTATTGGCTTTGGGAATTTCACATTTTTAAAGACTAAAGTTCCTCTAAAAATATCACAGTTTATTATTGTTCATCAATTAAGAACGGACATTGCTTTTTTTTAATAGCAAAAGACAATGAACAAGCAGCGGCTCCTCTGAAGACAGATATGTCGCGGTCCTATGGCCGGGATATTAAGCCAATAGTGTAATGATGATGAAGTCATGATGGCGACAGGCATATGGAGGTAGATTCTTACCCGGGCAAGTTGCTGCACAGCACTCTACTATATTTACGAGCCATCTATCCTAATTATATAATATACTAGATGTAATAAAGTAGATATGCTATCTAATTATATAATATAGTATGTATAGAAATCGTAAATCGATTCCAAGAACTTATGAACCACGAACCTACCGAGTTTCAACTTCGTTGTCCTAATAGTTTGGAAATGAGATTGCTGAGCCATATAGATAGATGTAGAATTAAATAATATTCCATTTTACGCCATCCGGTTACGAGATCAGATAAATATAATTAAAGTATCTTCACGCCCATATCCCCGAAGAGGTAGGCAGAGGCACAACCAAGCCACCCACGACTAGCCGAAGACACTAAGTCCCACAATGTGATAGGTGGCAAGCCTATCGACAACCGGCCACATTTCCAATCCCGACCAACATTTTGTAATTAGAAAATTAGAAAAATCCAATTTTCTTTTTGTTAGAATCTATACTTGCTATCGTCAGCACTTGGTGGAATTCCATTTTTATAAATACTTTGTTTGCAGTTAACACTGTATACAGTGGATAAGTACAAGTGTTAACTGCAAACAAAGTGTTTTTCTTTTTGTTGGCCGACCCGGGATTCGAACCCGGGACCTTATGCAGTCAAGTCCACCACCCGGAACGCTAGACCACAGAGGCGAATACAGAGGACTAATAAAAATCGTCGATATAATTAGAATTGGCGACGATTACCGTCTTATTTTATTCTCGAGCATAGGCTAATAATAACCAAGAAACTTGGAAAATGTGAACATCACACATAAGTTCTCAGCATTAAAGCAAGTTCTTAATCGATTCAGCGTATATGGGCCGTATATTAATCAGGCTAAAAGCTGCTGAGCGCAGTGCCATAACATCCGTGCGATTAAACATAGTTATTGGTGATTCTCCACAAGCTAACACAGAACTAGTTACTTACACATATTACCACGAGAGCCCATAATTTATTTACGTATGACGTAATTTTGCGTCATTTTTTGTATAAAGAATATCATGTGTGTAAGAGATATGATACAAACATAATGAAAATTGATTTTTTTTTGGAAGTCAATGGTACTGATTCTGTTGTTCATAAACTAAACTTTTTTTAAATGCATGCTGTCCTCTTTAAAAGAGACGAAAACAAAAGAGATGGAACATATTAGACATGTCAGATTAGTTCGGACATGTCAAAATGTGATGTTTTTAATCAACGTTTTCAGAGTGATAGATTGAACGTCAGTAGAAATGTCGGGTACAGACTAATCTGACAGCACTAAAAGTGTTTTGTCTTCTATTATTTTCGTTGAAAGTTGACAGCGATAACTTAAAATTAGTTTAGTGATTGCGCAACAAAACTATCACCTAGTTTCTTTACCAAAACCGTATATTAATTTAAGTGGCGGCGCCTGTCTTTAAAATCATTAGACCTCGTGTTACAAATTCGAAATGAGACGGATAAGCAGACACCGATTAGATTTTAATGACATAACGCATCATTAGCTTTAGCATTAGTTAGTAAAGCTTTATTGGCGGTAAGAACAAACGTGGCCTATAGACACGATAGATGTTGTAGATGCATTCCTGTCCTGTGGCTTCTATTGACCACTCTTCGGATCGGAACAAGATACTGTCATTCTGGCGGCAGGAATAGGTAAGACAGTGTACGGCTACCCGGGTGAGTTGCTTCATAGAACTCTTCTTCTTGGTAATGATACATTTAACATATAGTTGACTCTTACAAGCTGCTGATTAGAGAGGTAGATAAAGATATTCTATGCAGTGGATCCAAATCAACATATAATATTTTTATAAATTTTAAAGAAAGAAAAAATTCGCGTCAGTTATGATTTGACCCTGTAACCTTTCGTCTAAAGCCTACGAACAATTTCAACTATAACTGAGGATTCAAGTCTCGTAGCGATATTTTTAATTTATTTCTTACCCGTTAATAATAATTATAATATAACATTTTTCACTACCAGCGTGACCAATGGTAAGGATTTAGGGCAGTGCCATAAAGTTCCTAGTATCACATATTTATTTGATGTCCGGTGTTGGACATTACTTTATGGGGCCTTTAAGTCGATCCCCGTGTCGAGCAACTGAAAGAAAAGTGTTTTTTTTTTTTTTTCAATTTTCTAATAAACATTT
>NJDD01001469.1:261526-277360 GCA_002245505.1 Calephelis nemesis | reverse complement strand
TGATGTATGGAGTTATATTGCGTCCATTTCTGCCAACATTTCACAAATATTCCAGGATATTCCATCGATGGAGATGTATGTACAGTAAAGCGGTGTTCACACCGACGTAACCCGGGGCGTTCGCAATCCAATCCCGTCCTCGTTGCAGATTTTAATCGCATTAACTGCAGCGCTGATGTAATTCAATTTATCTTTCGCAAGAGGCCGACTCAGCGTGTGGCTATTTACGTCACGTGCATTGTGTCCTACTCTTTATAATGGATGTTATATATCATCTAGCTAATATTATGAAATGTCAGGAGAGTGTCTTTGTTTAGGCATATTTAAAATATCCCATTCATCCCCATACACAGTATTATTATTATTAGCCGTTCCCCGCGATTTCTTCCGTGCTTAAATTTTACTGGAAGAGCGGAGCTTAAGGGGCCATATACGTTAGCAGTTTACTGTTTTTTTCATACAAAGCAATCATGGATCTTGCTGACGAAAATACACAAGATTAACATGAATATGCTTTACTAGACTAGTGTTTCCAAAACACGATTCATTTCACTTTGCTCAATAGAAAAAAATCAAAAATTTAACCCTTTTTTGAAAGCAAAACGCAAATGTCTACTTCAAATATGAAAATATCGACACCAGATTTAACGTAAACATAGATAAATACTAAACCTAAAAGGTAAGTGTTTCAGTTTTTATACTTTTGTTCAAATTACTTATATAGTGTCAAAAATAGTGATTTGTCGCTTAAGACGTTCAACTAAAACCCGTTCAGCGATTTAGCCGTGAAAGAACCACAGACAGGCGGAAAGACTTTCGCATGTATAATATTAATATGGACTAGTATGAATGTGAAATAGTAAAAATGATAAAATAAGGCAGCCTATTCATGTAAGTACATATAAAAATAATGTATTTTAATTGCCATTTTTAGTAGTAATAAATAATCTTCTAATAAAAATAAATAGTAATAAATAGTGACAGTCTTTTTGATTACTTTGTCCTGTTATCTAATTCTGTTTATTTTAATTATTATGAGGATAGTTATCGATCGTTTTACTGACTATATGATTATGATGTATTATGTAGCCAAAGCCATTAAGTACAAATTGTGTCCGAATCACAAATCATCACATGACCTCTGCCACGTTTAACAAAAATGTTAAGATAAACGATCTTTTATAAATAAATTGCTATTGAAGAACTAAATCCATTGCTCGGTACAGTTAAAACGGCTATAACTCATGAAGGCAGGATATAAAAACGTCTATCGCTATTTCAGTTTCGTCCCAGATAAATGACATTCGAACAACGCCCCTACTACGGAATCGGGACGCTATATTGTTAAAAACTATGGCGATGATTTCTAATTGAGTCGTATACATTGCGTTTTTACGCTTTGCTTATTGGACATTAAAAAATATTTAAAAATTAAAGAAACTGATAAATTTATCTGTTATCAATCAAAACAATCAATTCAAACAGTGAAGAGTTTCACATTGGCATTTTTGATTAAGTAAAACATATTATATGGGTATCTAAAATATATTGTGATTTTTTACTTCTATATTTTTATGTTTGTTTTTATTTTGTTTCATTTCATTCTGTTTTATTGATGAGAAACAAAAATATGAAAATACATAAATATTGACAAAACGGTATGATGAAACATTTTCCAAAGTATTTCCACGATTACATTAACTCTTATGAAGAAATACAAACAGACAAATTTATTTAATTTAAAAGTCCAAATTTCACTGTACTTTTAGCATGTCTTAGTAAGTACTGTGAAACATTGAGTGACATTGAGCATGTCAATACTATTAAAGGTGAATATTTTGTGACTTAAGTGTACTCTGGCAAAACGATTATAAACTGCTAGTGGAATAGCAAATTAATTAAATTGGCTGTATTTTATCAAAGAATTATTCGCAAACATTTGTTAAACATTAGCTTATACCGGTGGCTTTGCTCACGTGGCAGTTAACATACTTACTGTTAATAGAGCCCTAATAAGGAATAGATTCATGTCAGTTTTAGCATAAAAAGATGCAGCAATGTAAAACAAAAAACGTTTGAAGTAATATGTTCCCGCGGCCAATACCCGGCATTAACATAGATTGAACGAATATACTCGAAGGCCTATTTTTCATAAAACGCCCCTTTATCTAGTTTAAGCTTGAAAAAATAGCAAACCCTTTGGTGTTAGGTTCATTAAACAAGTATAAAGTGTAGCAACACAGATACAACTTTCCAGTCAAACTTGATTTTGGCATAAACTACTTTACTCCAAGTTGAAAATAGCTCTCAATATTTTTTGATTTGGAATGCTTTCCAGAAGAAAAAAAATTTAGGATTGTACTTTCGGCTTTATTTCGGCTTAATTTTGTAGTATATAATATGTACAAATAAGACAATATTTGAAAATAAAGTATCTTCACGCCAAGTAGGCAGAGGCGCAACCAGGGCACCCCCGACTAGCCAAAGACACTAAGACCTACTATGTGATAGGTGGCAAGCCTATCGCCAATCTGGCACAAATCCAATTCCGAGCAATATAGTTTTTTGCAGCCAGACCTCAGAGGCGATTAAGATTTGAATAGTGCTTAAAAATAAATTTCCAACCCATTTTTAAATAAGAAATTCTTTAAATTGTTTCCATCTTCCTCTGTACAAATTATATAAATTGATCTACCGCCTAGGTCAGCATGGTATATGCACACGTTATGGATGATGATCTAAGATGCTCATACATGGAAATACTAAAATTCCAGTATAATGTAATAAGCACCCAGTCTCGGAGACGCAGACATCTATGTTCGTCATACAAATTCCTGTCGTCGTCGGGAATCAAACCCGATCCACGTGGTTGATAATTGGAATACCAACTACGGAACTACTATTAAAATACGTACCACCAACTTGTCATCAACCTTGACCACCTTGACCACCTTGTCAACGAGGTAAAATGAGAACAGTACGAGGGTTTCTTCATTTGAATTATAAATTTTAGGAAGTTTATCCAAGGGCATGAAAGATAATAAATAACATTACAATTTTGAGCAAACCCCTGACATCGTTTTATTTCTATGAATACCTTAGGAGATACGAGTATAATAGTTGCAAATAGCTTTTCAAGAAAATAACTTTTGACTTGTGAGGAAAGGAGCTGATTGCTTGCCGACAGGAAGCTGACCCTTTGAAATTTACGAGTTATTGTGTATTTTACAATGAGGAAATTTGTCTTATTGATTTCCATTCCCTACTTTAAAAAATATTGATCTGAAACAACAAAAAAAGTTCTTATAAAAACTTAAATTTTGACATACTAAATATCGTATTCTTCTTTTCCATACACTGGTCATCGTTGATGACTGGAAGAGTCTTAAGCAATGACAAGTTTAATAATGACAACTAGTTGTCGCCTTTTGGTCGAAATTCGACCATAACATTTTTTATCTTGTTGATAAGAACGCCATCTTCATCAATTGTTTGTGTGTGTCAAATGCATGGTAGTGTGGTTAATGTTTTATTTATTGATTTAATGCACTTTATAAGCATTATTATTGAAAAATATTAGCTTTCTGCACTTTTCATACACATAAACAATAAGTGTGCCAAGTTTTATGTTCTAACGTCCGCACATTTTTTGTAAAAAGGAGTCCAAAGTTTTGGCATTACGTATTAATATATAGATTAAAAAAGGCGCCTTTATATCTGCCTCAACTAAAAAAATAGATAATAATGTTCTACATGTTCGCTAGGTTCCTTTTGTAGTAATTAATTAAATATTCATCAGATGTTGGAAACAGTTAATGTATAAAATATCGTAACAAGCACCTCGCGCTTTCTTACTAGAAAATGTTTTTCCAAGTAATTTATTTAATTTGAAGTTTTTAGTTCAGCTACATGTAAAAACGCTTTTATTTATTGAGACTTTTTTTATACTAAGAAATGCTTATTTTTATAACAACTTGATATTACACACATTCCTTAATTAAACTAGGAATTTTATTTCATTTCATTTTGTTTTTCTTGAAATAATCAACGAAAACAAAATACAATTTTTGTATAAAATAAAACAGTGTCTAGAAATGTTATATGTGTCATAAAAATAAAACGTGAAATAAAAAGAACACTTTGTTTGTAAGAAATACACACAGCCAATTTCACAGCAAATATGTCAAAAGTGCGCCGCCAACTGGGATATTAAGCCTCTTGCGGAAGTCAAAAGTTCAGGGATTAAAGCTATCCTTTAAATGTCAAGTTATTCACAATACAAAAGATTTTTTCTTGGACTTTGACGACATTGAGATATACGGCGCTTATACTCGTATGATACGAGACAACGAAGGTATGACGTCAATGCCATGTTATTTTTCAATAATTATCAAATTTGAAGAAAATTATCTGATTTTGACAAGCGTGCCGAAATAACCCACCACTGTTACCCTTTATGTATCAAAAAGATAACGCTAGTGACTTCAAAAACAACAATTCCAAAAATGATGCTGAAATAACATATTAACGACAGTTAATGCCTGGGGTGAAGAGATGACTTCGCCTCAGATTATATATTGATTAAGAGTGCAAATTAGCACATTGCTTAAAATGATGTATTGTTGTGGTATTTCCATTTTATGTTTATAATTGAAAACTCTCTATTTGTTTTTTTACACTATTATAAAAATAATTAAATTGACTTTTTTAATAAATAATACTAATATTATACAATGTTGGTAAGGGCCTAGTTTTTAACGTTTGGATATGTTGATTAAGTATATAGTCAATGTTCGAATTCACAGTGAACCGTACAACACACAGTTTATCGATAGTTTTCCTTGTGTTTACTCTGCAATAGCTATTTTTTAAATCAATATCAAGGCAATTTGCTATTATTAATTGTTCAAGTAAATAAAAAAGAGATTTCCTAATATATAAAAAATGTGTCCGAACAACATATTCTGTAATTATTATTAATTTTCCCCGTGTTGGTCAGGCCTTCTTTTGCAGAATAGACCATCTGCCTTCATGTCAGGCAGCTCGTGAAAGGCGATCATAGACTTCCCGTCACTAACACCATAACATTCTACTAGGTAGTAGAATTTCGCAGCGACTCGCCCGGATTTGTTTGCATTCCATTATCATACAAAAAGGCTTGGCCACGTAACTACAGCTTTTACTGGTTACTGCCAGCAGTAGCGATATTGCATAAAGCCATCATTTCTATAACAGAGAGTTTGAAGCGATTGGGGGGACTCAGCGGAAATCAGTCGCCGTAGTTTGGTGCCCTCAGCACTACCTCCACGGTAATTCTGTCGAGTGCCGATAGCGTCTCGCTCACAAAACATTACACATTAACATTAAAAGTAAAACATTTATATCTACCTCTGGCAAACTTCAGTTTTATTTGAACGAACTGTAATAGAAATCAGGTTATCGTAAACCATTTAAATCTCCAGAATTTCAATCGGTATAACCTGTAAGAAGATCTTAGACAATTAACTAAATTAATAGACAGAAGTATTCATAAATCATTAAGTTTAAAGTTTAGCTCCTCTTGTAAACCAATAAAAATAATGTAAACTTAAATTGCAGATATAATTGAATTTAGATAAAATGAAATAAATAATTTGTTACTATATTTAATACTAAGTATTTTTTGGAAAATTTCTAAATTTAAACGTCACGTCAGTGGGTCGCTTAAACAATACAACTTTTGACCGACTAAAATATTTAGCTCACTTGTCTCACTGTCTTACTTGTCTTAACCAGGTCCAAATAGGTTATTCGCTTAAACGCGCAGACAATGATATTGTAACATACACTGGTTATATTACTATGGGATGGGGCTTAGTTTACAACTAAAATTACGCTGTTATAGTAAATATTTGAATTATGAGCTTCTGACGTTATAATATGTAAATACTATTGAATTTTTGGTATAACTTTATGGTTTTATTCTCTGAATTGCCAATATACATTTTTGAAAACAATGTTATTCATAAGCTATCATTAAATGCTAGCGGCCCGCCCCGGCTTCGCACGGCTATGACATATACATATAAACCTTAATCTTCGATTCGAAGCATAAAAAAGTGGTTACTTAATGTGATTACATTAAGTAACCACTTTCTTATGCTTCACTACATAGTATAAAACAAAGTCGCTTCCTCTGTCCCTACGTGATTTTGTATGCTTAAATCTTTGAAACGGATTGACGAGACAAATGGATTTTGATACGTTTTTTTAAAGATAATTTGATTAAAAAAGTAACTTTTTTTCATTCACATTATTATTAAAAGTCACTCACAATCACATTATCAAGTCAATCACATTACCATTATTTTAAAAAAGTATCAACTGGTAACCATCTTCGGACAATTAATAAATATGATCAAACATCACAAAGCAAATTTGTTTGAATAAAAATGATTAAAAAGTCATATCATATCGTTCAACATCACACTAAACATGCTTTTTGGTAGGTTTATAATCAACAGAAAAGTTCATATTACAAAATGTCGGCAACAAATAATAAGTAAACTCAATGCTTTGTAGAAAAATCACGTAACATGTTGGTTGTAATTGTTTACTTTTGTAATGTAAGCAGAATCTAGGTTAAGGGAAATAATTTAAATTTACATTTTTTGGCGAGTGTCGTAAAACTAAACTCCAAGGACGCATACTACTTTCCAGAATTGAAAAAAAAAACGTTAGTAGACTAATTTCCTGAAAGCAAGAAATACAGTTTTCCCAGAGATACCAAAAGTTGACTACGATGCGTTTCCAACAGTAGCAAGGATATTAAGTCTCTTTCGTGAGAGAATTTACCGGCAACTTTACCATTCAAGCTGGAACAAGACATTGGCGATAGCTTACGCTAGGGCAGAAAAATAAATAAAATCTCTGAACACATTTCATAAATTGATTTAAACCTAAATTAAGAAAATGCTTCTTTAGTGAGTATTCAAGTCAATGATACAAAAACATAAAAATGTTTAAAAAAACCAGCATGAATTTAATAAACAACCTAAACTGGAAACACAGATGTCTATGTTCATCACACACATGTATGCACCCGTCAGGAGTTGAACCCGAGCCTCGCGGTTGGTTGCTGGTGTCTCGTCCAACGAGGCAGTCAAGAATAGGTAAATTCATTAGTGATTCAGAACCGCGAATCGTCTTTGTCATCATTATCCAGACTAAAAAATAATTTCTTGTCTTTGATTGTGGTTGCATTTGACATATTTTTCGACCTATGGTTTCAACTTATGACTGCGTCCATTGCTCTAGAGTAAAATACTATCTAAGCTACCTAAACGTACATTTTACATTTGAATAACAACACTTTATATTATTGCGTGGAGAGGAAGCCATTCATTAGCTCACGACGCCTATATTTTCACTCCTTTGAGGCGCGGACGGTTGGGGAGTAGGTAATTCCGTATATTACGCAGGGACAGATAAACGAACAAAGCGAACAATGTGATAGATTGCGGGGACATCAAAATACACCACAAATGGGTTGGAAGTGAAAAAGTCTGCTTGGTGACCTATTTACAAATTTGTGAAGTTATAAATTAGAGCGGAATGTTTTTATCCAGATCTGGAAAGAGTGATGATTTTGTAAGCTATTGTATGAATGTTAATAAAAATAGAGTGGTGGCGGTTTCTTGTGCTATCAAAAACTTAATCAGAAATCGGAAAAAGGACAGTCAAGGTTATACTTATTGTGCAACAAAAAAAAAACAACTATTGGTTTTTCACATTTAAAGGTACATCATTTTTAGCATCTATAATGGAGCGACAAAAATTTTAAGAATTTTTTGTGAAATATAGTGTATATTCCTAATGGACTCATTGCGTTTAAAAAAATATACAAATTACGTGATAGCGGTTAAGCGGTTTCATGTATTTTAAACAAAAACATTTTGTAAAGTCTGGTCGCCGAATAGAAAGAATTTCGTACAATAACCTCTTTACCTACTGGCAGTGGTTGCAAACATGTTTGTAGATTACATTTCAGTGTAAGTTTATAATGTTACTGTCAGTCACTCCAGTGCAACACTTCAGTGCAAGTTTATAATCTGAAATACTTATAAGAATACTTAAATTGAAAAGTATGATTATTGTGTATTCTAATATATATTTAAAATATCGTGTTGCATTTTATTGTGGCACCCGTAAATAAATCATACTGATGTATTTTGATTTCAATGGGACAATCTTTTGTGTTCCCTTTGAAATCAAATGTTTTTGTTATTTTAAGTTAAAAAAAAGCTATGTTGTTCTTGTGAAAATTAGTAAAAGTAAAAATTATAGAACAAAGCTTGTCGGCATCATTTGTTTTCGGTAGCTGATAGTTTGTGGCATCAACAATTCATATGATTTAAGAAGGTGCAAGATTGAATAAGACTGAATAAGTGTGTGAGCCGTACAATTATTTTCCTCGTGCTGGAGTCAAACCCACAGTCCTCAGAGTAAGAGTTCATTCATTTAACAACTATACCAGATAGGACTGCCTATCTGGTATAGTTGTTAAATGAATGAACTCTTACTGATAATGATGTAATGATATTATAATCAAGTTACAATAACTTATTTAGTATTTGATAGAAATAAAAAAAAAATGTATTTAAGAAATAAATATTTTTTTATTCAGGATCACATTCCGCTGTTTCACTCTTACTACTTTCTGATGACATCTCTCCTATCACATTTATTATAAAAGAATCGACTGTCTTATCGACGTTATTGTCCAGGTCTCCTAATTTTTCTTCTTCTTTTTTAACGTGGCCGATGCAGTTTTGCCATATTTCTTGTGAAATATTATGTAAGGCTTCTTCGAGCAAGTTTTTGACGTCTGCCATCTTGAATGTGTTATTTTTTATTGCTACATACCCTTTCACATCTGCCCACACCGACTCTATGGGATTTAACTCGCAGTGGTATGGAGGTAGCCTTAATGCATGGGTGTGGAGGTACCCACTTTTTTTGCCATTTCATCAACGATGTATGTTTGATACTGGGCTTTTATATTTTTAACTTTGTCCAAGAGCTGGACTTTGGTCTCAGTTGGCTCAGTAGTAATTTGTTTTGATGAAAGCCATCGTTGAATATCTATTTTCTTCCAACTCGTAACGGGTATTTTCTCCTGGCGTCTTGAATGATAACTGGCATTGTCCATGACAACCACTGCGTTTGGTTCAAGTCATGGTAACATTGCTTGAAACCAATTTTCAAACTTGCCTGCGTTCATTGATTCGTGATAATCACCTGTTCCTTTACATTCAAATACTAATTCTGATTACGGCACGAATCCTTTTTCACCTCCTATAATATGTAATATTATGAGCCGGTGTCTTTGGAAATAGGGTTCTTGGCACCCATTGATATTAGACATTATTTCAAATAATTCTGTTACACATAGGCTTAAACATTGCATATTAACTTTTTATAGTATTACGTTCAAAATCTACATTAATTCTTAACTAATTTTTTTATGATATTGGAAGGCAAACAAGCAGACGGATTTCCTGATGGTAAGAAATTCATAACGCCTAGAGACACCAAAGGTGGTGATGGTGCGTTGCCAACCTGGGGCCGGGATGTTAGATCTCGAGAAAAAGTATGTTTACCGGCTACGTTAACCTCAAAACCGGAACACGCCATGACGGTATGGCGGCAGGAATAGGTAAAACGCTGGTACCAATCCGGGTGAGTAGCTGGGAAACTCTACCATCTAGAAAATTAATTTATTTTTATACATTATTGATGGCGCAGCTGCATAGTGGCGGCTTGAGGTAAGCTACCAAACGTATCAGTTCGCTGATATCTATTTGTTCCGAACGGTTTTAATTTAAAATGTTTTGAAAATGTAACTCGTTATTGTTCACAATAATAAAATATTTCCATTCAGCTATGAGTTAGTAGATATACGTGTAATGGTTATACGATTAAATTTTCATTGCTTGGCCACCCACTATACGTATATTTAGATCTGTTACAATTATATTCACATCGAAACATACAGGTTTTTTGTACTTTATTACTGACATATGAAGTAAAATACAAATAACAAAAAAATAACTGAAAATATATTTTACATGTTTATCCCGAAAGAATAGTATTGTTCCGAAAAAATACATTATATTTAGAGTAAGCAAATAATATTAATGTGACGCGAGTGTTAGTTAATAGTTTGTGGTAGGTAATAAAATATGTATTATAATATAATAAAAACACTGTGATCTCGAAATACAAACATGTATGTTCAACGCATAATATACGGCTGGCCCTAAACAGCTGGGCTCCAAAACATTTGATATATTTGATATTTTCCATCGTCGGCGCTTGGTAAAACTTCCAAATATTCATATTTTTAAATGAAGAAACACTTGTACTGTTTTACGTATCACTTATACTTTATTATTTTATAAATAGCCTACCGGTTTCGCTTTTTAACTTAACTTAAATTAAGCAGTAAATTAAGCAGTAGTTTAAGTTCTAGCCCTGATGATGCTGTAAAAAGCGAAACCGGTAGGCTATTTATAAAATAATAAAGTATAAGTGATACGTAAAACAGTACAAGTGTTTCTTCAATTAAAAAATATGGGCTCTAAACAGTTAGAATACAACGCAAGCCTCGTTAATAGCCGAAACTACTCATTAGGCTTAATCCTCCGCCTAAATATTAAAAACGAAGGGTGCAAGAAAGCGGGTAAATCAAAACTTTTAATTCGTAGTACCAAACTTTGGAACTTACTGACCGTAAGTCCTGAACTTTTGACCCATCACATGACACGGGATCGTTCTAAAGATTTATTAATCTCTTTTCAAGAGTTGTGAATGAATAAGTAATTTATATATTAATAATAATGTAGGTTTCATGTTATAGGCGGTGTAGCCTTTACTATAGCTGCGCTTCAGTTACCCTTAATAAAATATAGTAATAATAATAAGTATTTCTGGACAAGTGACACAAATATAATCTAACCCCAAAGTGATATGCTTGTGTTATGGGTGTTAGTCAAGGATACTAATACATAGAAATGCTTGAATAAATACCAGAATAAATTTAATAAAACCCAAGACCCAGAAATGCAAACTCCTAAATGTTCATCATACAAATGCCTGCCCCCATTGGGAATCGAACCCGAACCTCGCGGTTGGTCGGTGTAGCTAGGCGTGTACACTAGCCACTCGACCAACGATTGAAACTCGACCATTGAAAAATATATTCATGGATTGATTTTGATGAACGACTTAAATTTGAAAAAAAAAATCAGGAATATCAAATGGTAAAAGTCCTGTTCGAATTGATTCAGGGCTGTACCTTTCATAACGTGTTTGTTAACATATAAAATAATGAAGAACAAATTTTAAAATAAAAGTTTTGGGCTTTAAAGCGTAGCTTTCCCAGTTGGCTATAATAGTTCTCTTTTGGAATATCTATAACGTACAAACACTGTTCTTTTGACATATCTGTCAAAATTGGGATGTGACGACTTGATCACCTACTGATGATAATCTAAGAATTTATGTTACTGAATCATTCCACTAGCGCACTCATCTATGTTTGTGTGGCAGAGTATTGGGCAGCAGCTCGCTTGGATTTGTACCGTCACTTTACCTATTCCTGCAGCCATACTATCAGTGCTCGCCACTATGTTTTCCGCGTCGTAGCGCAGGAAAGCCATATACATTCACATGTGGACTAAGATCTCGTTGTTAACAAACACGCAACAGTAACATTAATGGCGTCTATAGGTAAATATTGTATCTCAGTATGAGGGAAGTCATCTGATTGTGTGTTATTTTTAATTAAAAAAACAAATACAATAAAAATAGAATACCCGCGTGACCTCTATTGTTAGATGGACCTTAATTTTATCTACAAGCTCTAAAATAATCAAAATTGATGTGCCACCAAATCTGGTTTACAAAGAGAAGTGGCTAAAGAAGGGCAAAGTTCCAGAAATCTGTTACGAAATAGCAAAGACGCATTTGATCCAATGAATGACCATTGACATGTTAATGTTTAATCGTCCAATATGGCGGCACAAGATGGTGATTGAAATTGTCTTGATTGCGCTAGAAAATGTGGATGTTGCCTTATATTCTGATTAATTTTTAAATAAACAAACATATCTCTGGACAACCTTACACAAATTGAATCTAACCCTAAAGTAAGAAAATTATTTTCCGTTATGTTATATGTGTGTTAGTCAATAATTCTAATACATAAATAGAACCCAGAATAAATTTAATAAATACCCAGACCCGGAAATGCAGATATCTAAATGTTCATCACACAAATGCCTGCCCCGTCGGAAACTAAACCCAAGCCTCGCGGTTGATCGGTGTAGTTAGGCGTGTACGCTTGCCACTCGACTAACAAGGTGGTTACTAGATTAGTTTTTTTGATTAATTAATGTTTATACGTAAGGTAAGAGGCCAGGGCTGAGAGGCTAGAATATACTTTATTCTAAATTGAGATAAAGCAAAAAAAATGTATGGAACAACCAGATTCTGAACGTGACCAACTTATTTAAAATTTCACACTCGATCAAACATCTCAGTTTGAAACTTTTGGGTAGTAACTAACTTATTTTTTTTTGCTTTACATCTCGAACTTCACACATATTCACACACATCTAAATCTCAACACCTATTTTTTTGATGTTGTTTAGGTAAACTGCAAATATCACGAAACAAATAACAAACCGGCCAAGTGCGAGTCGGACTTGCGCACGAACGGTTGCGCCCTACTATCACAAAGTAGTAAATTGCAAACCTAAAGATAGGATTTCGATACATATCCGAGCAGCATGACGACGCTCATGAAAATATACGCGGCTATGGCTCGCTTCGTGATGGTACCTGCCCGGCTTAGATTAGGTATTTATTCTTATATATTTTAATAAATTTTTAAGTATTTACTTACTAATATTCAAGTGTCCACCTGTTTATTAAGATCAAGTAAAAATTGCTTAAGTTGGTTGTATGGGAGCCTCCTTTAATATTTAATTTATTCTTATTTAATTATTTATTTTGAAAGGTAATATACAAGTAAATATTGTGTAAAAATTTGAAGCGGCTACCTGTTGCCGTTTTCAATATTGAGAAAAAAAATACGGAAAAAACACGTTTATCGTATGTATGTACTTAATATTTTTTTAATGGTTAGTATTTGTTATTAAAGTGGCATTGTGAAAATTCTAACTTTCTAGCTATCACGTTTTGTGAGATACCTACAGCCTGGAGACAGACAGACGGACATTGAAGATACGTTTTACTATTTGGTTATGGAACCCTAAAAATTTATCTTTTAAACTATAATGCATCAGCCACCTTTCAGTTCTTTTATTAGGTCCTTATCATCAAGTCTTCGTTCAGAAAATATGAACATATCTACTTAAGACGAATCGAACGAGTCTATACTCGATGGGTTTACCAGTAGACATTTAAGGATTACGTCTCATATCTCGAAGCTCCATCGTCAGTCCAACTAAGTTGTACCAACATTCTTTAGTGTTACAGATGTTTGTTTTCTAAAATGTTCAAAAGTGAAATAAACATCCATAGTGCTTCTAATATCCATTCTGATGCTTACGAATAAGCTGATGTCCTTGAACGCCTGGACAGATCTCCTTGACTAAGAACCGTTTCGATTATTTAAAAAAAAAAAAAATTTAAAAATTCGTCTATTCGTTGAAGAACTACGATGACACAGACAGACACACACGTTGAGCTTATAACACTCTTTACCTTATTTAATAAAAAAACGTTGTCCGGAATCTGGTTAAGCAACAGTTTGGGAATAGCTTTACCTCCTTTCAGATTGTATAATTAAGAAAGTACGTTCCGTACTTAGCCATAGTCATGGCAAGGGTACTTACTTTATTCGATTTAAACTTTAATACCAGTATTTCACTAATTAATCACATATATTTCTAATAGTATACTAGAAACTGAACGTGCTGTGCGTCACATCGTAAACGAATCTAATTGAGATTTTCTAGTATTGTAACAATACCTGTAATAAGGGTACCTAATACTTGTGTAACAAATCTTGAAAGCGACTGTTGTTTTCCTAGTTAAACTGTCGACCATTGGTTGTTGGAAAACTTACGAAAGCCTAAACTTGCAACGAACCTTAAACATCTTTGGTGTATATAAGCGAAATAAGTTTAACCTGATTTTTTTTTTTGATGAAAACAAAAACCGAATTTAGCTAAAAACAGACACTCATTATGAATAATAGCAAATGAAATACAGGGTGTATTTGACACCGTAACAAAAACTTCTGTGGTAGTTTAGATACATATCAGACTTTAAAACTTTTTTTACAGTTTTTGTCGGAAACAAGTGGTTAAATATTTAGCGTTGCTAGCTGTGACTGCTGTTAGTGTCGATCAAATACACTGTTTTATTATGTTGCTGTTTTTAGTGAAAATGTGTTATTTTCCCCGTGTTGGTCCGGGCTCCTTTGTAGAATACACCATCTGCCTTCCTGCCAGGCAGCTCGTAAAAGGCAAGCATAGGCTTACCATCACTAGCACCATGACATTCGACTAGGTGGTAGAGTTTGGCAGCGACTCGCCCGGATTGGTACCACCGCCTTACCTATTCCTGCCGCCATAACGTTATGACGTGTTCCGGTTCGGAGGGTAAGTTAGCCGGTAAACTTACTTTTGCTCGAGGTCTAACATCCCAACCTCAGGTTGGCAACGCACCATTACCACCTTTGGTGTCTCTAGGCGGCGTGAATTTTTTACTATCAGGAAATCCATCTGCTTGTTTGCCTTCCTATAACATAAAAAAAATATTAAATTTTAAAAAACGAGTTGCGCTAGATAGTATTAATGAAATAGTGGTGAAATGATTCACTGAATGAAATCATTACAAAAATACAAAAAAAATTGAAAAAATCATGAAATTTGCGACACAAAATTCCAACTACGTATGCATGTCTACCATGTACAGAATCCACGGTTTCATTTTTCGTTACGCCGTCATTTATAAGTGGAAAAAAATAAATATCATTAATAATATAATCCATACTAAGATATCGTTTCTACTTTAGTCCCGATATGCCATTCGCGCACTACTGCTACTGTTTCGCTGACCTAATTATTTATTTATAGTAACATGTCTTTAAGATGTTGCACGTTATGTGTTACATCAAACTACGCTACTGCAACGACTTGAAAAATATTTATTGTCATTACATTAGCTGTAAAATAAGTATATTTATTTAGCTTACTTATAATCATCATTATAAAATACAATAGCTTATTATTATTCGATGTAAAAAATGTTAGATGTAAACAGATCTAGTTAACTTAAATCTAAATCTAGTAAGTATTCGATCTGTCATAATAAGAAACACGAAGTAAAGTACTCTAGATTTAATCTGGTATCATGGTCCTTATTTAAATGTTTTGTAGACTACAATATCAACTTAATGCTTCTTAGTCCATGTTTAATAATAAGACGAGATGTGCTTATCAGTAAGCATTTCAGGATTAAGTCTCCTATCTCAAGCTTCATCATCAGGCTTGCGGCCTAGTTAGTTGTTAGTGTTTCAACTGCTATGTCTCACATATAGGTACTTAATAGTGAATAAATACCTACAGAGCATCTAATATCCATTTCAGAGCATACAAATGAGCTAATAAGAATACGATAAGTATTACAATCATCCTGATAATATCTGTCAGATGTAAAATAACACAAATCTGCACCAAAGTCGGCCATCCGCTGATTAACTGTGATGCCACAGACAGATACACACTCAGAAACATCACACTTATAACACCCCTCGTT
>NJDD01001469.1:241553-257288 GCA_002245505.1 Calephelis nemesis | reverse complement strand
TTTTAATTCTCTTCTCGATTCTCTCTCACTCTTTATTTTATTTGTTTATATTACATAAGATGCGATTTCATTGTTTGCTAAAATACCATGGTCTAAGCATTTTTTGCGGCACTTTTTAGTGTATAGAAAATGTTAATGGAAGTTTTTAGTGGAAAAATATTATTTAAAAATGAATGTGGTACCTACCTACTTTTTATTTTATTTTGTCGTCTGGGAGGATGTCGGATGTCATTTACTCCGACTGTCGTTTGATTTTGATTTAGATCCCTTTAACCCATTAAAAGTCACTAATTAATTGGGTATACCCACTAAATATGGATTTTGAATAAGTAACAATATCGGCCGTGTTCTCATTATTTTGTTTCATTATTACATTGTCCAAATTTGAAACAAATCACATTTGCTAAGTCAGATTTAATTTTCATAAAAATACCACTCAAAGTTACGTCACAGGAGTATTGTGATAGTAGGTGTCTGATTAGGGAAATAATATGTAATTAGTTATTGTATGTATAAAAACTAGTTTTTTTCATTTATTTATAATAAAGTACATGTAAAAATAAGTTATAAACGATAATATATTAAAAAAGTAATATTCCAAAGAAAACTATGATCATTTAAATCTTGCTGTTACTCGGGTGAGTACAACGACAGTATGGGTAAGCAAAATCATATTTTTTTATTCAATGTTTTAGCAATTGACAAAGAACAGTCTATGGCTCGAATGAACTACAAACGTATTGCAGAAGCATTGATGACATTATATGTGATTGTGACAATAGTAAATGGGAAATTTCTATTGTCACTGATTCTTCACCGATGTTCAAGAGATGAAGTTTACTTAGTGTTATCAGTCTCATCATATTATAGATATCCTAGCTGACCCAGCAAACTTCGTATCGCTTGACATTAATGCTTCGACAGTAGCGCAATCTGTCGGATCCGATGTGAAACATTCCAAAATCAACAACGACTTATTATTAAAAAATTAATTAAAAAACATTTCCATTAGTCCAAATTGTGAATCTAAACCATTCTCGAATTCCCTTGAACACGCACAAAAACTTTCATCAACATCGGTCCAGCCGTCTAGAAGGAGGTCAGTGACATACACACTCACAGAAGAATTATATTTACTAAAATTTACTGATTATGAAAACGGTGAAAACGACGGTATTAGTGAACAGGTCATGGATGTTAATAGGTGACAGAAAGAGGTCAACAACATGTTACCGGCCGTTTAACCCCAAATGACTCAAATGCACTTGTTGTAAGCTTCAAAAGCTAGATTACAGGTAATGCAGGAACTATAAGAGAAAGAGGACTATAAAGCGCCAGTGACTACCTATAGGATATGAAAATAAAGACAGAGCCTCTTATAACTATAATCTTAGTAAATAAAGTGAACTGTTACTGTCAAGGTGGAAAGACATTAGTGTAAGTAACATTTTTTGCAACTAACATTGAATCGATAAGAACAGTCAAGCGATGGTGGGCAGTGAAATGAAAGAAGATCGATATAATAATACCACATAATATGATTCAAATTCTTTATCCAATAAAATATCACCGTACAAAGTCGCTGCTCGAGACAGAAAGTAGAAGTGGGTATGTTGTTCACGTATGCTGGAACTAGTTATTAGTAAAAGCTGGTGTTTGTATGACGTGTTTACACGTCTTATAAGTGATAGTTTCTTTGGATGAACTCTTGTTCCACCATGACAACACACGATAATTCCTAGTTATGCAAAAGTACAACAAAAGTAAATTGTTGCCGTCTGCATCGAATGTTCCATGCCACCTTCAAGTCAGAATTGAACACTGTTCCAGCAAAAATTCATACAGCATATTCAAAAGTGCATTCAAGAGTGCCATTGGTAACATCAGAAGTTTCTAAAAAGACTTTGTACCGAAAATGGATGTTTCGTAAATTTTAATTTATGCGGTCATTGTACTTATACGAGTACACGCCCAAAAGCAAAACTTTTTTCTATTTTTTTCATGATTTATGTATCTTTACTCTTATTTTCATACAAAAAATAAAGGTGGGTACAAAAAAGTGTGTGATTATTAGAGGTCAAACAATAACCATAACATGTAACTAAATATTTTTTACTTACTTATCTATAGCTTAAGATAGAGAAATAGCTTACATCACTCCTAATGGTCAATGGTTACAAGCGAAGCATACGTATGTCATAGATATTATAGGTGCGTTGCTGACTTGTTGCCGGGGTATTGTGGCTGTCTATCTCTCAGCTACCCTACTTAGGCTAGGCGACAGGAATAGGTGAAATGGTGAATTCCTATCCGGGCAAGGCGTTCACTACCAATGGCCTTGCTGGTAATTACAATTTCAACCAATACTCACTTCTTGCCAGCTGGGAGGCATGGAGATAGATGGTTTTTTTTTTTCACAAGTACTTCAACAACACGGGAAAAATATATACATATGTGAATTTAAAGGAACTATGATTAGAACAAATAAAAGTGTGTGATATCTCTAACCAGAGCTTGACTTATTCAGTCACTTAAGGTAATAAGCAAGTTAGAATTATTAGGCCGTGAAATAAGCTGGGAACTAGCAACACGGAGCTACTACGTTAACTCATTTGTTCGAGAGTACTCGATGACGACTCGATTTGTAGTCGATACGGGTTCGGATCATCTAGCCACTATTCATTACAACAGTTACCAACTTTGCATATTATCCGCTAGTTTCGAGTATTAGTGCAACTGAGGACAAAAAAATGGTTCCAAAGTTAACATCATTATTTTCGTTTATGCTTTTCAGAATCAAGTTTTGTAAGATTCCGTGATACACTAATTGATAATAACAAACGTGCTTTTCAACTACATTGCACATGTAAAGTACAAGTGTATAAATGTTTGAAACTTGAATATCCTTGCATCAATAATTCCACTTCTATCCTAATACTATACATGTTACTTGTTCCGCATTGTTACGACAGATCGACTGTTATGATTATCATAATATCAGTACACAATACAGTCAAGATAGATATTTTAACCTTTTTTTATAATATTGGAAGGCAAACAAGCAGACGGATTTCCTGATGGTAAGAAATTCACGTCGCCTAGAGACACCAAAGATGGTAATGATGCGTTGCAAACCTGAGGCCGGGATGTTAGGCCTCAAGCAAAATTCAGTTTACCGGCTACCTTACCCTCCAACCGGAACACGCTAACAGCAAGCATTGACGTTATGGCGGCAGGAATAGGTAAGGCGGTGGTACCAATTCGGTCAAGTTGCTGCGAAAGTCTACCACCTAGTATGATGTCACGGTGTTAGTGACGGTGAACCTATGCTGGCCTTTTACTAGCTGCCTGGCAGAAAGGTAGATGGTCTATTCTACAAAGGAGCCCCGACCAACACAGNNNGATATACCGAACTGTCAAAAAACCAAAACACGACTACATTAAACTGTTGTCAGGCAGTACTAAGTATAAAGTAATTATTTACCAATTTGAGGTTACGGTATTTGTGACATCTAAATCTTGTCATTATTATCTGGCAAACAGGCCAGTCATTTGGCTTCATCCAGTTCGAAGTCATAGTGATATTCAATAAACTATGTCATAAAAGTAGTTATTTTAATTTTACGCCCTAATTATAATGAATTATATTATAACAGTTTGGAAATGATTTTTAGGCTTACACGTATTATGTAAATTACAATTTAGGCAAGTACATTTTTTGCCTTATCCAAGTTGGAAAAGAAAATATTGATATTTAAAATTATGACTGCGAGATAACTGTCCAAACAGCACCTTCATAGACTGATATATTGGTAAGATAGTAAACTAAAACTTAAAAAATTCTTGCTTTGTGCGCGGCGGATTAGGCAGGTGGTTTAGTTAATATTAATCTTTCATATGACCCATTTGACTCATTACCTCAAGTATACTTTTAAATCATTCTTTTAAACCTTGTCAGTTTTAAATCTTTCAATATTAACTAACACTATACATATAAACTTATGGGAGATCACTAAATACGTCTATGTAATTCGGTGACAAATTACTGAAATTAATCAAGTTTTTTTGTTGCTGTTCGACAGGTACTTAAGTACCTAGTAGATTTTATCCATATCACTGACTTACTTTTTCTATTTTCTGTTGCACGTAAGAAGAAATCATATCATACTCAAGATTCTGATTTTAAGATAATGAAGCAACAGCAACAACAGAAATATTTTTTGATAAGGACAGTCGCTTGTTTACTTGCTCTTTTATAATCTAAAAAAAATAGTAACACCTATTTGCTGTGTGCAAAGTGGACAGTGAAGACCGCCTAATCGATCTCTGCGTGCAATGTTGCAGAAATGTGAAATAATCTGTTTTTTTTTCGAATTGCTAAATTTCCATTGACATCGATAAGACAAGTGAGGTATTATGAGTTTGACAAATCTATATTATGTCTGTTGTTGTCTGTCTGTGGTGTTATAGCTTTTGAACAGATGGACGGATACTTTCGTATTCTTTTATTTGAAAACTGATGGTTCTTAGCTACAATACATTGAGATGTTATTGAAGATTATTAACAAAAACGAAGGTTTTGATGTATCAGAATGGTAAGGGAATAATTTTTCACGAGTTGCTTTAGTTATCAGTATGAAAGTACTATCATTTATGTGCTAGAATATTTATTTATTACGCTATCGTAAACAAACATGACAACATGAATATTCGCGCAAGCGCCCTGCGCCGTTTTACGAATTTTAGATCTGGCACGAGTTTAGAAGTTCTTATCCATTTCAAAAAGTGTGCGACGCCGCTAAACAAGTTTTCACTTCAAAAACTTTAGTGTTATTGATTTCAGCGATAACTTCACTATTTTAAGTGAAACGTTGAAATTGGCGATAAATTACAAAAACAAAGAAACAACGAGAAAACAGCTCGTACTAGTTTTATTCGATTCGAAATAATAAATGTGATGTTAAAAACTAATGGAAAAATATAATTTTAATCATCAATAACATTCTGCTGCTGTTTTGTAAGGAGTTTGTGTAACGGATGATTGGCTTATAGTTATCTTATGAGTTATGACAAACTTTATTCGTTCGTTCCAAGTTTTTAAAATTTTCTTACATTATGTGTTGTTATATATTTCTCCCTTTTATGCTTAGTTGAAGGTAGGAAATTTTTATCATGTTGTATCTATTGCAATCCTATACGTATGACTATGTTCATATTTTGATATTATATAAGTATCTTGATAAATTTATATTTACATATATTAGGTTTTAAATATCCTCATTTTGCTGAAAAACAAACTAAAAGTAGTTACTGAAATATCAGGTTACCGTGATTTGGTAGGAGCAGTAGCAGTAGATAATAATATGCCTATATCCATAATATTTATGCTTTCTGTTTGAAGAAGCTTTGTTGTCACTCATCGCGAGAGCAGGCAACATACATCCAGACAAGATGTATCTAATGTTGGCAAAACTTTGAATTTGAAACTCGTTTGAATTTCTGTACTATAAAAAACGAATAAATTGATTCCATTAATGTGTCCTCAAGTGCATTAAGAAAGGAATGGATGGTGTCTCGACTAGAACATTCGAGTTTCTCAACTATTCTCTTTGTATAGGTCGGTATCTCTATTATTGCCCAAATTTTATATTAGATGGCTTGGATACAATTCTGGTGGCTTGCTTGGTAATGCGATAAGTTTTGGACGTGTGTTTTACTCATGCTTTATTAGTTATTGTATTAAGTTTAATTATAGATGAGATATTAATTAAATAATAATAACAACAGATAGGACTGAACGCTGACCACATATTTTTATGTGTTATTTTTTTGTATTTTTTATCTTAATAATGGCAACACCATTGCTCACTTGTAAAAATGCAATATTTAAATTTCTGTACTGCTCAAATCGTGTAGTCAGACAGTTGGAAGAGGAAATATATGAGTATTATCATGTCAACTTAAGAAGGAGGCTTAAATACATTCATTATGTCAACCCATCGTTGACACACTAATGTAATGGTGTCGCATATTTCTAACTATCCGGAAAGCCTTGTGTATTTATTTCCAGTTCTTTAAAATAATTTGAAAATTTCGACTCCTAATTAATCTATATATATAGACATATAAATAAATCATTGCCACTTTTCGTTGTAATTTTATAACTCAAGAACGGGCTCATTTATCCAAACCAAATGTTTAGGCTTTGTTTGGACTATTTAGTAGATTGTTTGTGTGAAGTAAGCATGAAATCGGTCGAGCGGTTCTTGTTTTATCACATTTTTATAACAGATGAATTCAATAAATGGTGGATCATTTTGTTAATGGGTATTTTTCAGTCAAATTGAAACTTTTTTTCAGATACGGCTTGTGTTCTTATATTGAAACTTTTTTAGCTGTTTTTTTTCCTTTTTATATTTTATTGTGTTTATTCATTCATGCGGTCATTTCTTTTTGGACGCATATATCTAGCAATTAATAACATATTTTTTGTTTGAATAAGTTTATATCAAGCGAAACACGTAAAGGGCCGCCAGGACTGTTTAAGAATGAAGTAAATAGTTTCCACCTCTTTTTTGACATTGACATAGTGTCAGTGTTTTTCGCTGTTGTATTTACGGTATGGGCGGTAATACCTGTAAGATAAACTTTATTTTTTTAGTTCTAAAGTTATAAGATGTATTCTAACCCCAAAGTCCCTATTCCCTTGCTAATTCCCACAAAGAAGCTTTCAGACCTTTCATATTTGTTGTATCCTTTTGACGTGTAAATTGGAGTAATCTTTATATATCCGTAGGTTAGAGAGAACTGTTCCAAACAACCTTTTCAAAGCTTTTGTTCTTTGAAAAAGGATTTGCTATTCCTTTGATAGTCATTGAATTCTGTTTTTGTAATTGTGATTGGTGTATGTTTGTCTTTTTCATATTATAAAGTTTGTATATAAGCTTAACACAATGCTCTTAAATAATGAACAAAGACAAAATGAAGAAATGAGTACGATCTTTTGAAGAATATGCTGTTTCTCTACCAAACCTATCTAGCCAAGCTATGGAGCGATCGTCTGTTCTTTGATACTAACACCGAGATCACAAGCCACTTAAATAGATACCATGATTACTTTGCCTTTCAAAAAAAGATTAAAACTTTAATCTGCCAATCGGCAATATAATTGTGATGTGAAAATTGTAAATCGCGACATTATAATTAATTAGAGTGGGTTTTTACTAACATATTTTGTCATGTGTCACGAGTATCCGAAATCGGCGTGTTTGTATGAAAAGGGTAACGAATGTAAAGGAAGCCAGACAGGTTTGTCAGGATCGTGAGGTCTGGCACTCGATACTCTCTGCCTACCCCGTAAGGGACTTGGCGTGAAGATATGTATTTATGTATATTTTGTCCAGACTGACTGATTCATTATCATCGAGCAAAAGCTGTTAGAGTTAGAGCAACGAAATTTGGTGAGTAGGGTCCTTTTATTGAGTGCACAGTGCACACCCACTAAAGACGGAATTTTAGAAATTCTGCCCCTAAGAGGGCAAAATAGGGGTTGGAAGATTATACAGAAAACCATTTTTTTATCTACTAAGTAAAAATTAATAGATATGTGTTTATGCGTTTTTGAAATTTCTAAACCTAAGAGGGTAAAATAGAGGTTGAAAGTTTATATGAAAGTCCTTATTAATGGGCTATAATCAATAAATATATGAACTGCCATGCGAGCGAAGCCGTGGGTAATAACTAGCATACTATATGATGTTCGAAAGTGTCTTTCGGTACATTAAGTACTGATTTTTCTATTATCAGTATCTTCATGCCCATATCCCCGAAGAGGTAGGCAGAGGCACAACCAGGGCACCCACGACTAGCCGAAGACATTAAGTCCCATAATGTGATAGGTGGCAAGCCTATCGCCAACCGGGCACATTTCCAATCCCGACCAACATTTTTTTCGACCAACAACGACCCGAGACCTCATGCAGTCAAGTCCAACACCCGGACCGCTAGACCACAGAATAGCTATATAGTTCGCAGATATTCCGAAAATAAGTAAGATAATTTTTGAAAACACCTAAATTAATTTTTGCTTAGCATTTGTTTCACTTGCATTCAATAACTACTTGCACGAGCGATTTTTTTGGTCATTGTTATATGATGTTCATCTCATAATGACTTAAAAAAAAACAAAGGGAACTGATCAATTTCATTAATATTCTTACGAAGCTACCTAGTATACCACTCACCAGAAACAAGAGGTTTGTCTCTTATTTCATCTATTCTACACCTAAATATTGGGATTCATTTCTTTCTCCTTGAATTTCTCCATTTTTGACCTCAACATCATTTCCGATCAGATTGTTTAGTTGTGCGTCGTTATTTAAAGGCTATAAAAATGGAGAAGGTTTTGACCTCCTGCCGTCGTGAGCGTGTTCAGGGTGTGTCTACGGCAAGGTTAGAAGTGAACCATCAAATGACGCATTCTAAATAATCAGTTATTATACGCGGCGTAATGGTTCCGTAACACGCTCTATTAACGGACGGATTATTATGTCACGGTAATGATTATCGTGATCTGAGGGGAGTCATGAACGTACACCTACTGGAGATATTGTATTGTATATTTGTCACATGTTATATGGCTTTGAGGTACCGGCTACTAGCCGAGTAGGGTGTCTAAACCCGAACACGACAGTGGCAAGCACAGATGTTATCGTTGTAAGAAAGCAGTAATACAGTAATATCTACCAGGTGAGTTGATGCGAGACTCTACTATCCTTCCTGGCTGGCTGGTCTGACTGGCTTTATTAATAGTCGTCGCTGTCTTATATCTACGTCGTGATCGTAAGTCTACCTGTAACGAAATGTGTAATTATAGTGACAGGAATTGGTAAGGTGGTGAATCCTAACTCGGCAAACTGCTGCATAGTATCCAATCACCAGTGATAATTTTGGTAATGACCTATTTAACTTAAGTTCGCCTCTTGCGACCAGCTAGACAGAGAATCAGATTGTCCATTATACATATGGGATTCGGACCAAGATATATAAACACACATATATGAATTAGGTGTTTACCACTTTAGTAGAAGAGTACAAAAGGCTGCGTTCCGATTCGGTGGCAGCTTTTACATTTGTGTAGACCTATATAGGCTTACATTTATGTAGACTTAATATCACAAGAATCGCTCGTGTGATCTAATTGAAAAACATTATCTTTGGTAGCTATACCAAATTTGTTATTAATATTATTTGGTGTTTTAGTGACTTGTGATTTATAGCTTCAGAAAATAAGTCTGTTTATATTATGCCTGTATAAAATATACAAAAAATGAAATAATTAAAATCCTTTATCCACTGTAGGTGTGCATCAACAAAGTGGTCATTACTTGAAATTGGCCATTATTGTTTGCCTATCCTAAAATAATCTGCTGTCGTTATTATCTACTATTACATAATATTATATTTGATAAGTTACTCTCATTAGGTGTATGATTAATTCAAGATCTATGTCGTCCGGGAAGTGTTTACTTGCGGCAGGTAGATTTTTTTTGGTTTTCACCTCTGTGGTCTAGCGGTCCAGGTTGACTTCATGAAGTCCCGGGTTCGATTCCCGGGTTCTTCAATTTTCTTGTAAAAAAAGTTGCTCGGGATTGGATATGTGGCCTGTTGGTCATAGGCTTGCCACCTATCACATCGTCGCATTTGGTCTCTTTGGTTAGTCGTGGGTACCCTGGTTGTGCCTCTGCCTAACTATTTCGCCCATATGCGTGAAGATACTGGTTTGTTACTCTAAGTAGCAAAAGAAACGTAATGAGTTTTATAAGTCTATGCATATACGCATGTATATTGGTTACAATATTACATATAAACCATTCTTCCTGTAATCAAATATGTATTGGCTTCCATTTGACCGACTTAACTTATATGTGACCCAAACCCTATCACTGAAATACTAATTAAATATACCTATCGTATAAATGGTATTCCGCGATGTAATAACAAACAAACTAGCAGAGAAACTAACAGTCGCAAAAAACCTTCTAGGGCATGATATCAGGATATAGGCATATATAATTATTTTAATGTCATGGTTTTCCGTTAATTTTTGATTTTATAACCATTCCAAAAACTCTCTAGTAAACTTGTGACCACAGACTAAATGTAATATCACTGTGAATTATGTATATGTGTATGCAGCCACAACTTTTATTACGTTACTTAAACTTGTAATATTAAGCTTAAAATCACATATTTCTGACTCTTTTCTGCGTTTCTCCAATGTGACACTTTTATATCTAGTTTTTATATTATCTTTTCCGCTATAGTGTCGATACCATAGAGCTATACTATAATCCAATTCTATTATTTTATTTCTATTAATGTTATAAAAGTTTGTTTGTTTGTTACTCCTTCACGCAAAAAACTGCCGAACCGATTTTCATGGGTTTTTGGCACACACATAAAGAACAAATTGGATTAACACACAGAATAGTTTTTATGCCGAAAAGATATTCCTGTGGGACCATTAACCACGTGGATAATAGCTAGTATCTAAGATATATCTACTATTTGAAGATTTCTCTACCAACAAAGTCCTGATGTTAATCACCTAATATTAATAAAACGCTTTAGTTTAGTCGACCATTCTCCTGTTAATCTTGTGGTGTTACAATGTCAAAATGAAGTCACTTTTTAAAATTGAAGTACAATTATCTTGCAAGCAAATTAAATTGAAAAAAAAAACATTATTAACATGAAAGTCAAGCTACGTTAACACAATTTAATAGTAAGTTAAATAAAATAATAAACAAGCTTGACGTAGAATTTTTTACTAGCTCTCAATCATAAAGCTACAATAGTCTGTAACCTTCAGTAGTAGTTAGTCTACTGGAGGTTACACTCATCTTATTAATATTACAAATGCGAAAGTTGGTATGTTTGTTTGTTACTCATTCAAGCAAAAAGTACCAAACCGATTTTCATGAAATTTAGCACACACATAGGATAGTTTTTATCCCGCAAAAATGTTCCTTTTGGAGTACTAACCACGCGGGCGACGCTGCGGGCTATAAAATGCCAAACCAACTTGACGTACAATTATATAGCTAGCTCCCAATCATGAAGCTATAGAAAACTACTGGAGGTTACAATTATTACAACAAATAACTGATCTCATTTCAAAAGATTGCTTACTCTATCTTTCAAAGAGTCTTGTTAGGTCAATTAACAAAGTCATACATATTCATAAAGAAACTATTCTAGTTAATGATATTTTAATGTTTTACCTTATAAGAGAGAAGTTAGACTTGTGAGACTGAGATTTGTTTAATGTTGCCTTCAAGTCCAAGTATATTCTCGCCCATATCCCCGAAAAGGTAGGCAGCGGCACATCCAGGGCAACCACGAGTAGCTGAATACACAATGTTCCACAATGTGATAGGTGGCAAGCCTACCGCCAACCGGATACATATCCAATTTCGAGCAAATTTTTAAATTAATTAATTTTTATATTAATTATAAATTATTTTTTTAAATTGGAAAGACCACATTTTGTTTTGTTGCCCGAGACCTCCTGAAGTCAAGTCCGTCACGTGGACCACTAGACCACAAAGGCGATAAAAAAATAAAAAGAGTAAATTTTAAATTAAATAGATAAGGTTATTAGTAATATTACAGTTGTTCTGGTTATACGAGTCTATTTCTAAGATAAAAGATCTTAGTGTTTTCTATTGTGGCGGTTTTTTGACAATTTTAAGACTAAGACTAAGAATTCAAACGCGCGATTTCTTCAAGCGCCCGCAACTGTTGCGGGCCCCCAGATTCCATAGAATATAGATATATATGCAAAAAGTAAGATTACATTTCACAGTGCGATTTTCACCCGCAGCGCCTGCGGTTGTTTGCGGCTACCGCGGCAGCGGTTGTCTGCCCGTAAAATCATGCGGGCGGCGGTCTCTGCGCGCTCTGCGGCGCTTGGCGGGTGACCAGTTTATACTATTTCTACTGATTATTTAACCGCAACCGCCGGCCGCGCGATAATTAACCGCCAAGTTTGCGGGCGATAATTTCAACAACGGTGGCTGCGGGACTCCAAACATTATCCGTCTCGTGAGTTTTGAAATAAAACCGCAAAAACCGAAGGCGCAGATAAAAACCGCGCCGTGAGTTCTTAGTCTAAGAACTCACGGAGCAGATTTCCTCGCGCCTGCGGAATAGCGGTTTTGTTTCAAACTCACGAGACCACTGATTTGTGTGGTCACACAGCCATCGCGGTTGAAATCATAGCTTGTAAACTTGTACAATTCTACGTGCGGGCGACCGCTGTCACGGCAACCGCAAACAACCGCGGGCGCTGCGGGTGTAATACGCGTCGTGAAATGTGCTCTTACTTTATTTTGTTTATAAATCTACATTGTACAGAATCTGCGGGCACGCAAGCGCCGCGGACGCGGGTAATACCCGTTCCGTAAGTTATTAGGCTTAGACTGACGATGGGTAAATTCTGAATAATAGTAGGTGTAGTAGGTATATTATATATAGTTCATAGTATTACAAATTAGTGGAGTTATTGTTGTTAACATAATATGATTTCCTTTGGCGTATTTTAAGCCCCGACGGCAAAAGAGCTTTGTTATTAGTTTGTCATATCTGTGTCAATGTGAGTGTCTGTCTGTGGCGTCAAAGCTTCTAAACGATTAGACTGATAACGATGTGGGTTTTTTGTTTTAGCTGTAGGTTTTGACGTAAACATTTTTAATTTTATTAATATTATTTTCTTGAAATATTGCCACTTTATTTACTTAGTCACAACTGTTTTAGCAATCAGTAAATATTAGTTTTAATCTTATTTTTAAGATGTATACATAATATGTGAGGGTCCGTTTTTTTTTATTTTCGGTATATCGAATCTCTTAGGATTATACCTCTTATGTCGATGATTAAAACAGTTTTCACAATAAAACAGTATAAATCTTCATCTGTAGTTCTAAAATATCTATACAGTTTTGCTGGCTGCATTTCGTTCCCGTCCGCCGCCTGATTTATGGCCGCTAGCCGCGCCCCGTGGGTACGCTCGCTCGAATATCGTTAATTTTAAATTCATTTCCATGAGCGCAGCCAAAACGTGCAACTGAAAACTGGAATTTCAGTGGAAATTATTTGGAAAACAACACGACTTATGTTTTAACCCTGCATCCTAGTACTAGTTACACTAAGTTTTACTCTCATGAATAAAGTAAAGTATTTTTACGCGCACATCTCTGATGACACTCAGTCTCACAATGTGATAGGTGGCAAGCCTATATTTAATTCCTGAAAACGTTATTTTCTAATTTCTAATGTTTTCGTTGTCGAACGAAAAAACTGAACCGGGACCTCAAGAAGTCAAGTCCGACGCCAGACCGCTAGACCGCAGCGGGGATTACATAAATAACTTGTTTAATTCACGGAAATAAATCGTCACCTATTAATGTTTCTAGTTTTTTTTTACCTGTGAGCTAGTGGAATTGAAATAAAGTTATACGATAAGGCTTTTTTGGTAATATATTACATAATCATTATATTGTATAACATATCACTTAATATACATTAATTATGGTTTATATTTAAATAAGTATTTGAGTAACACCCATAGCATAAAAAAATTGTTTGCATAGATTGGGGTTAGATAAAAATGTGTCATTTATCCAGATAGTTTTATTCTGATATTTTCGTGGACAAGAAAAAGCAAGAGATCCTAATAACTTGCATATCCTGGCGAAACCTTAAAAGGTTCAATAGCTGTTTTAGACACTAAGACGTCTGAGCTCACCATTGTAGTGTTTATGTGAGGTGTTACAATCGTAAACTTAAAAGAAACTGCCTCGTTGATCGCCTTGACCGCCTCGTTGGTCGAGTGACTAGCGTGCACGCCTAGCTACATTGAGCGACCGCGAGGCTCGGGTTCGATTCCCGACGGGGGCAGGCATTTGTGTGATGAATATTTAGGTGTCTGCGTTTCCGGTATGGGTATTAAATTTATTATGGTATCTATTTGATTATGTATTATTATCGTCGACTAACATACATAACATGTTTGCTTACTTTAGGGTTAGATTCAATTTGTGTGACTTGTCCAGTGATATTTAATTTTAATAATTTAAAGACTTAAAATTCTGGTCGACTTGTACCATTAAAACCTTTGCTATTTTTAATATTTGGATATTTTGCTGCTTAATTAACATAAATAAATACTCCATGACGTAAGTATATAAATGACTATCCCATAAACCCGACGCAGTTGTTTAAAAGGAACATGATAAACATACAGCCAAACAAATACATTTATAAATATCAATATGATATAATATGACTAGTAAAACTAAAGCTTGGGAAAATTTTCTTTGACCATCATCACCATCATCATCAGCCGGAAGACGTCCACTGCCGGACAAAGTCCTCCCCCAAAGAGCGCCACAAGTCACGATCACCAGCCGCTTGTAACCAGCGACTCCTCAGACTCAGCGACTTTGACCAGATCCACCGGGTGGGAGGTCGTCCAACACTACGTCCTCCGGTGCGGGGCCGCCACTCTAGAACCTTTCTTCCCCAGCGGTTGTCAGTTCTGCGAGCAATGTGGCCTGCCCATTGCCAGTTCAGATTGCTGAGTCTCTGGACTATGTCACTTACTCTCGTTCTCTTGCGGATCATCGAATTACGGATCATATCTCGCAGAGAAACACCAAGCATAGCTCTCTCCATAGCACGCTGAGCGACTCTGAGCTTATTTAAGAGGCCTTAACGGCCAAGTCTCAGTTCCATATGTCGTCACCGATAACACACACTGGTCGAAGACTTTCGACTTTAGGCTCTGCAGTAATTCGGACAAGAAGATCCCCTTTAACCTCCCGAACGCTGCCCATCCTATTCTTTGACCAATAATCCGTGTTTTATGATAGTAACTTAAGTTTTCCTATCACATTATCTTCGGTGAATAACCTTGTTGCGTCCCTTTAGTGAAATATGTTAATGATGTTGTATATTAATGATATTATGTGTTGTGTGTTACCGGTAATGACATATGAAACTCAGACTTGGCCGTTAAATGAAATGCAATATGAAAATAGTTTAAGACGTCAACAGACAAGAAACACGATCGCCTTGTATGACGAATTATTATTAGGAAAGCATCATGTACACGAGCATTTAATGTATAAAAAAATATATGTAAAGAAAAAAGTTAGTAAAAAGATTCGCAAACTACATAAGAGTATTAAAACATCAAGTAAGAAAAGAAGTAAACTATTAAAACAAAATATTAAATTGAAGAGAGATCGTAAAATGTTATTACAGGAGCTACAATTGATAAATGATAAAATAAAAAGTAATTGTGATAATTATGATACAGACATACACGTATTAAGATCCCGGATAGATTCACAAGTTACAGCCCTCGAATCATTAAGTATAAAATATGACCTTGCTAAAAAACAAATTAAAGAGCATATTTTAGCCACAGAAAAATTGGTGGAATTGTCATCCTATAATGCAGAAAGATTTGATTCCCTAGTAAAAAACCACGCGTGTAACTGCAAAAGCCCCATAGTAAAGGAGTATCCAGGCGACCCTAAAGAAAAGGGTATAATTGTATCTGAACCAAATGTGTTAGTTTTTTGTGATGGCATGAGTACAGGAATAGGGGCCCAGTTTCATAATTTTTTTAAACAAAAATTTATTAACTATTGTTTTCCTAACGCT
>NJDD01001469.1:221330-240805 GCA_002245505.1 Calephelis nemesis | reverse complement strand
TGGATACGAGTAACTAGTGATCGTGACTTGTGGCGCTCTTTGGGGTAGTCCTATGTCCAGTGGTGGACATCCTCCGGCTGATGACGATGATGATGAATGATATTGTCAACTTCATAGTTGATCAACTTTTCATAATTGACTACTTAATTAGATCCAGTAAAGTATATTTTTAAATATGTATTAACTGTAAGTTGTATATGTCATGTTTTTACTTCTTATGGTAAATAGTTGACAACTAACTAGTGTTTCGTTGTTGTTTTATTGTCTGATAAGGAACACAGGAAGTGTTGGCCCGCTGAGTGGAATTGACCTTTAGCCTCTCTGCCAGGCAGCTCGTTGCAGGCAGCACTTGTTAAAATATGGGTCATCACTGACAAGACCACTGCTGCAGAACAGTAACTTGCCTAGTTAGGGATCCGCTGACTTAATTATTCCTACTGTCATAAATGAATAAGAAATAAGACCCGTGTTAGTCCGGGATCCTTTACATAATAGAACACCTACCTTCCTGCCAGGGAACTCGTAAAAGGCGAGCATAGGCTTACCTTCTCTAACACTGTGACATCCACCAAATCCCGTCTCGCCTGGATTGGTACCACTGCCCTACTTTTTCTTGCCGTCATAACTTCCGATGCTTGCCGTTGACGTGTTTTATGTAGTTTGAAGGGTAAGGTAGCCGGTAAACTTACTGTGCTCGAGGGCTAACACCTCAGCCTAAGATTGACAACGCACCATTACCACCTTTGGTGTCTCCAGGCGGCTTGAATTTCTTACCATCAGGAAATTTGTCTGCTTGTTTACCTTCCATTATCATAAAAAAGAATATATTTAATTCACGTGGACTTTAAAAAAGATCTTGTGGCACTGTCATGATCGATGACTCTGTCAAGTTCCATCCTGGATCGTAAATTAGCCTGATATTCAGTTCACAGGACAATAACTAACCTGAAACATCTATTGTGTCAATAGGCCATGGTTATTTCTTCCGTACTGTCTCTTGTTCGCTGACCCTCATATAAAAACAAAAAAGAACGTGGATGTATAAGGCAATGACGAGCGAACGAACGAGAGATGTTATTGTTCTAGGAAAAACCCCATCAAAAACATGTTGTTGTGAAATGTTGTCAAGACGATACCATATGGCTCGCATTTTGAAGAGGTGACGAGATGTTATGTAGCTAAAAGCCAAGCTAATCTTCTCACTCTACACACTACAACTTCATGACTTTACTTAATTAAATATATTTAGCTTAACCGTTTCGTCATGACTACTATGGTATGATGGCGTAGTAATGATGTTTTTTATGATAGTAAAAGGTAAACAAGCAGACGGATGTCCTGATGGTAAGAAATTCACACCCCCTGAAGACACCTAATGTGGTAATGGTGCGTTGCCAATCTGAGGCAGAGATATTAGGCCTCGAGCAAAAGTAAGTTCACCGGCTACCTTATCCTCCGAACCGGAACACATCAATGGCACGCACTGACGTTATGGCGGCAGGAATGGGTGAGGCGGTGGCATCACTCCGAGCAAACTCTACCACCTAGTAGGATGTTAGTGTTTTGGTGACGGGAAGCCTATGCTCGCCTTTTACGAGCTGCCTGGCAGGAAGGCAGATGGTCTATTTTGCAAAGGAGCCCGGCCCAACACGGTTAAATTATTATTTTGACGTATGTATAAAGTTGTAAAGTTAAAGATGCCACCAAATTTTTTTTAATGCAAGTCAGATGGTCTCATCTTGGCAACATTTTACATAAAAATGTTTTTGGTAGAACTATACTTCATTTTTTGATATTTTCCATCGTCGGCGCTTGGTAAAACTTCCAAATATTCTAATTTAAGTTCTAGCCCTGATGATGCTGTAAAAAGCGAAACCGGTAGGCTATTTATAAAATAATAAAATATAAGTGATACGTAAAACAGTACAAGTGTTTCTTCATTTAAAAATATCTATACTTCATTAGTAAGTTGTTTCCGATGTCATTAGTACTACTCATTGCTATATAAAAAACGCTCGCCCGAAATGGTGCCACTAATGCTCGTTATTGTCGTATTCCATGCTAGAACATAGAGTACCCTGTAGATACGCAAAAATCTGTTTTAAGCGCCAGCCATAAAATAGCGACGAGAGGCGCTAATATTTTCTAGATAGTGTTGTATAATTATGCAACGTAACTAGTTTCTGGCGTGTGGTGAAAAAAAAACTAAGCAACAGGCGCAGGCATACATTTTCGCCGCGCCGTAGAAAGAGGCGGATACTTCCTCTCCTACGCCAGCCGGCTGTTTACTATCCAACCGTCTTACGAATTTTTGATCAGGTCACGTGTCCTGATGCGACGCGTTTTTACCCATTCCAACAAAACAAGTTGTTTAAAAATATTTTGATATTTCTCTACTTGTATTTGTTTTACTACATAATTTCAGCTTTCTAGGACATAAAAAAATACCTTGAGTTTTTTAGATTTGTAGCAACACCCATCCCTTAATTTATGCCTTGGGGTATAAAGTTTAAAAGTGCACGAATTTTTGCGTTGTTTGTGTGCTAATACTAACTTATACACGAAATTTCAGCTTTCCAGGACTATTGGAAGTGCCCTTGAACTATAAGCATTATTAGAAACGCCCTTTTCTCAATTTATAGCGAATGATAAAAGCCCCAAACTATAAATTTTGATGACTTTTAGTAAGTAAATATGTTAGTCGATCTTTTAGATTTATATGACATATACAGTACTTATTAATATTATTTTTTTATTACATCGCCTCTATGGTTTAGCGGTTCAGTTGTTGGACTTGACTGCATGAGGACCCGGGTTCGAATCCCTGGTCGGGCAACAAAAAGAAAATTGGGTTTTTCTAATAAAAAAACTTTGCTCGGCATTGGATATGTGCCCGGTTGGCGACAGGCTTGCCACCTATCACATTGTGGAACTTAGTTTCTTTGGCTGGTCTTGGGTGCCCTAGTTGTGCCTCTGCCTGTCTTAAGGATATGGGCGTGAAGATACTTTTTTATTACAGGCATGTAGTTTGAATTTCACTTGTCAAAAAATTATACTAAATACCTCTCGCTTGGATTTGCTTGTCTTTGCGGGGTCACTCCCGTTCTCCTAGATGTAATCGTTACAAATAAGATCTCCTGTAGGCAAAATTCGTAGAGGTTGTACCTCTACAAATAAATAATTATATTAGGTAAGTATGACCTGTGCGGGCGTTATATCATAACGCACGACTGGGCGACCACCTAGGGCACAGAGTAAATAAAAGCGGTCAAGTTCGAGTAGGACTCGAAGGGTTCCGTAGCAGCATTTTTCATATTATAAATAATTTTTCAGTTCATTTCATATACACTACGGTGATGGCAGTTTAATGCCATCCATAAAATATATCAACTTACCAAGTTATAACAGCATAGCTAGAAAAAAAATGGCTGTGACTTACGGACGGATAAACATACATGACGAATCTATAAAGGCTCTCCTTATTGCCTTTAGCTACGAAACCCTAAAAAGGCCACACTGATATTGCCCTTAATCAGATTTGATAATGTTTGTGACAGTTAAAACACTAGTCATTCCATTAGGTAGGTACGTTATGTTACTGCTCTTTTTCAACTTTACCGCAGACAAAAGAAATCATCGTTAAATCCATCATAATTACGGGGCACTACTGTCTTTTGTGCTCACGACATAATCATCAAAAACCAAATTTAAACTTAATTTACTCATAAAAATATAGCACCGTTACTTCAATCAGTGAACGGCCTTTCAAATCAAATTATTATTGGCCATAAACATGTAAGAGGCAGAAACATTACCGTTCGAATAATAACCAGCTCGTACAAATCAAAGAGCTTATTGTATCCAGTACTACGTTAATCGTAGGAAGAGCACGTGTGATCTTAATAGTAACACAATTATATCAACAACAACATCGATGTTGGTATGAACCATGGCTGTATTAACACAAATGGTTAATGCAAGTTTGGTTATAAAACGGCAATGTACGTGGAAGCTCTCGAATAAATTGTATGTAATCGGTTTTGAGGGTGTACTTAATGACGCCAGATGTCGGCCAATCGTAAGATTTGTGCCACTTTAACTGCGTTTGCGCAATGTATTAGATATATACTGTAGAGTTGTTACTTCATTTTACAGATTTTTTTAAGTTTAGTCCGGCCTTTCTTAAAGACCTACAGAATATTGTACTGCCCGTTAGACAACTACTGAGGGGTGATGAAGGATTAATGCTTTGTGACTTATACGAGTATATTCCACCACTAATAATGCCACAACAACGTGAATGCTTATCACGGTCTTTATTTTAGAAGGTAGATGTTCTATTAAGCTTAAATGATAATGTTTTATTTCAATTTTATACAGATTTTTTGAAGTAGATGTAGAAGGACAAGCAAGTGCATTCATTTCCTGATGGTAAGTTTCACCAACAGAAACAACATATAATTGGTGAATTGCCAGCCAGATCGTCGAATAACCTACTGACCATACTAGAATATGAGAATAGCTAGCGTTAATCTTATTTGCACCGTAAAGGGTACCTAGTATATTGGTAGCTATCTGGACAGTAATTTGCAGAATTCCTAGTCTATAAATATAAATTCGTAGTATATAAATTAAATTCCACTAGCGAGCGATAAAGTCATTACATGCCTACACAGATTTGTTTTATTTGACCGAGAAACTTTGCAGCTGCTAAATCAATTTATACAAACTGTTTTACCCTCATAAACTTTGATGTTTAGAACATTGATATAAAAAACTCTTGATGTACATTCTGTATCTCAAAAATCTCCGTTAAAAAGAGCGCAGTGCTTGAAATTGTTAGCTCAATTAAATAGTTGCGTGTTGCTAGTATAAGTATACGTGCATACATATTATGTGCATTTCATAGCTATGTTTTAGTCCAGACACTCAAGTGTCAGTTTTGTTTGAGACTATACTTATCTTGGGTTTATTTATCTAACACTACTAACCTTGATGAAACGTTATTTTGTCAATTATCTTCTATATAAAAATCAATTGCTGTTCGTTAGTCTCGCAAAAATTCGAAAACAACTGGACCTGTTTGGCTAATTTTAGTTTTGAATTATTTCTTGTGTGTGTGAAGGTTTCAAAGTAAAGAAAAAAGGAAAAACTTTGCAGAAACTTGGAAAAACAACATTCTAAGTTTTCGCATACAAACAAAAAGGGTGGAACGAAGTATTGAAGTGTTAACATCTTTGGCATTTGGTGAATCTCCATTTCGTGAATATTGTATGAGTTGTGCAAGTGTAATAAAGATGCAAGTACATATAATATGTATATATATATATATACACTCAAACCAAGACCCTTATAAATTAACTTTGTTACATTAATATATCTCACATCGTTGCAGCTTATTAAATTAAATAAAAGTTGCACTCCGGGAGTGCCAGCAGATGTGAAAACTCGAATATTAACGTTCTGCATTTTTGATATTTTGGAATGGTTAGAGAATAATAATAATAATTAATCATCTTTATTTCACATAAACCTACAAGTGGCACTTGTGACGGGTCTATATAATAATAAATCTACCACCGGATCGGAACGCGGCCGCACACTGAGAAGATCCGGCAAGAAACTCAGCGGGCTTGTCTTTTTATTCTTACTTTAAAATATATTTACAATAATTTATGTAATGATACATTATATTTTATAAGAGATTGGCATGAGTAACCAATTAATATCAAGCAGTCTTATCTGTTAAATATTCAACAATGTTATAATAACCCTTTTGATTTAATTTACATTTAACACATTTCTTAAATTTATTAATTGGAAGTTCTTTCATATAAGTGGGAAGTTTATTGTAGAACTGTAAGATTATTTTTATTCCTAGTATTGACACAGTGTATATCACAATTTCTTTTAAATGAACTTGAATTTCTGTGTACATACATTAAATTTTCAAAGATGTACTGGGATGCTACAGTTAGAATTTTGATTTCTTTGAATTTTTCTCTCAGGGAATTACTTGGGCCTAGGTTATAAATTGACCTTATGACTCTCTTTTGTAAAATAATCATAGTATTGACTTCGGCAGAACTCCCCCAGAGAAGAACTTCATTTTTATTCGATCGAAATACATAAAAGAATTCAAATAAATTTACACGAATTGCTTTAAGTATCAGTACGAAAGTACTATCATTTATGTGGTCCATATTGCAATTTATATATTACAACATATTACAATACAATATGCAATACAATACAATATTCATTTATAGCTAGCTCTATCGAACACAAACATGACAACACGAACATTCCTGCATGCCCTGTGCTGCCACCTGACCTTTCGATCAGGTCACGTGTCCCGACGTGAGTTTAGAAGTTTTTACCCATTCCAAAAACAGTGCGCAACGCCGCTTAAGAAGTTTTTACTTTCAAAATAAATAAATGTTATAGACTACTATTATGTTGTTTTTGTATCGATTCATCTCACTTCATTTCCACCAGGTAATCGAAAATAATCACTTGCGTTTTGGTTGCGTATGCCTCTTTTTTGTATAACAGTGAATTGTGCCAATTATTATTATAATTAAAAGTATTTTTATGTCATAATTAGATATTGTACATTGTTGTAATTTTAAGTGTTTGTTGCACAGAGTAGTATATGAAACCCATCGACTTTTACGTCGGATAGTACAAGGTAGCTATTGAAGTTATACTTCTTTTGGCGCGTTAGGAAAAATAGATGAGGGTAAATTTTTACGTCACGAAAAACCGACATGATGAAGTTAGGTATAGATAACATTTTAGTTTTTCAAAAAAAGGTACCAACAAAGTAAAAGTAAGGACATCTACGTATGTTTGCGTGATAACTGACAACTGTATTCACAATACATATTTCTTTATTTCTATGGTTAGTGTCATTTTGTCTACAAATGTAAAATAAGGCAAAAGATAAAATTTTTAAAAAGATTTTTATCTTATTACGCCGAAGAAGTATAACTTCTAACGCGTGTACATAAGTACACACACAATCTTTTTTGTGACCTTGTTTTTTTATTTAGGACATCCAAGAAATGATTTTGTTTGTCTTGTTTTTTCCACTTTAATTATTAGAAATTATACATCGCCTCTGCTGTCTAGCGTCGGACTTCCATTCTCGAGGTTTCGAGGTTCAATTCCCGGGTCGAGCAACTAAAGGAAATTGGTAAATGAATATCTTCTTTTTTATGATAAAATAACTTAGCCCGGGATTGGATATATGGCTTGTCACCTATCGCATTGAGAGACTTAATGTCTTTGGCTAGTCTTGGTTTGGTTGTGCCTCTGCCTACTGCTCCGGGGATATGGGTGTGAAAATACATAAACGTGAAATATATCCACGACTAACTGATCGATGTGCTAAGCTTCATAACTGCTCCGTATTTATAATAAATATCGCTATTGTAAATAATTTTAAAACGATACTTATGGTAATTTTCTAACAGTTGACAGCACTCGCTCCGGGTCCATCGATCATCCGAACCCTAGACAAAAGATTACGTAATACATTCATTACATTCAAATATAACCAAACTTTTTACAGTATAGCTGAATTTTCAAAATTGGGATTTGTTTGTTTTTTTTTAATTTTTGACGATCTTTGCTTGTTTTTGGAGGTTTTAATCAAAATTAGCGTACCTAGTATTTGTGAAAATTATCTATATCTAAGCATTAACAATTATATTATATGTATGTAAAATACTGAATTTTAAATAGTAATTAATTGTACTAGCAACATATAACTATATGTTGCTAATTGTACTAGCAACATATAACTATATGTTGCTAGTACAATTAATTATGTATGCACCCAATCTAAAACTATTTTTCTCCACTCCACCTGTACCTATATCTGCACGCATAACATAAGAGCCATTGTTATATTCCGTCTTGAATTGTAAAGTAGCTGGTCAACGTGATGAGACTTAACATCGCAAACTCATATTGACTTCGCAATATCGACTATGGTCAATCAACAACAATTATTGGTGAACGATGTCACTATTTTAACCGACTTCAAAAAAAACGAGGAGGTTATGAAATCGGCCGGCATATTTTTGTATGTACACCGATCTGTCATTTTTCCGATTTACGTAATTCTGTTTTTGTTTGATGCGGAATAGTTTCGAATCGGTCCCATAAAAATTTGATTGTTTTTATTTTACGAGCATTGTTTACCTATTTTCACCTCTCCCGATGTTTATTTTTATTAAATGTAATCATAATATCAGCAATAAACTAAAAGTTAAATAAAAATAACTACTTTAGTTAAACCGACTTGAAACCTAAAAAGTAAAAAATAATAAAGTTTTAATATCAATTACATACTACCTATTTCATATATAATATGCTATTTACTAATAAGTTTGATTTCGGTGCCAAAACTTAAACTAATAATTATATTATAAGTAAGTATTAAATTGGATTGGCACCGACTTTAAACCTGTTAGTAAATAGCATATATATAAGGAATAATTAATTAATATCAAATCTTTATTATTTTATTATTATTATTTTATTATTTTATTATTATTTTTTACTTTTTAATTTACTTATTCGGACATCCTGATACTGACATCAATATACATTTACTACATATAAATATATGTTAATGTTAGTAGATCCGGAATCAATAAAAAGATTGTATTCCAAAACAAATATCACCCGCTGAACTAGCAGCCTCGTAACTATTTGCTTTAAAACTTGACAAATATTAATATAAGTTTGACATCATGATGTTTTGGAATGTTTTTGTGTCTGACATGTGGCTCTTCTGAACCCGTTGATATTACTCACAGGGACATCACTCAACTGGATGGAGGGACATTAGATAAACCATTCGTTCATTTTTATTACGTTACTTAAATAGTACGAAAATATTTATTATGATTAAAACTATTGTCCAAGAATGACGAAACGGTGGCGAAGGTAGGGTGATAGATTCACTACGTTGGTTTTTTTTATCAGTACCGTGATTATGATGTGGTGGTACAGCTTTGTAACATTTGGCCCGACTAAGGACTACTACTTTAATTGCTGTCGCCTTTACGTTAGTGTTAACCACTATCGTGTGTAAAGGGCAGGGTTGCCTGCAAATTGAATCACGCTTAAACTTACCCAGCTCAGATTACCCAGTCTCAGTTTGCCTAGCCCTAGGTTAGACGAAGTGCTGTTACCATTTTTTTATGATATTGGAAGGCAAACAAGCAGACGGATTTCCTGATGGTAAGAAATTTAAGCCGCCTAGAGACGTCAAAGGTGGTAACGGTGCACAGCCAACCTTAGTCCGGGATCGTAGGCCACGTGCAAAAGTAAGTTTACCGGCTACCTTACCCTCCGAAGAGGAACACTTCAACGGCAAGCTTTGACATTATGGTGGCAGGAATAGGTAAGGCGGTGGTATCAATCCGAGCGAGTTGCTGCGAGACTCTACCATCTAGTCAGATGTCACGGTGTTAGTGACGGTAAGCCTAGGAAGGCAGATGGTCTATTCTGCAATGAAGCTCGGACCAACACGGGGAAACCAGTTTTTACTTTTACATATACGAATAATCTCCACTCCATATTTTTAAAAATAAAAATTCTACCCATTTCACTTTTGCCGTGTCATCAACACTTTCCCACTTTCCAGTGTTTCGACAGCTACTTCAAATACGCTGACATACTGTCTCAAGCCAAACATACAAAATTCAACCTTAAGGTTTCACAACATATATTAGCTTGCCATCTAAATAATAATAAATATCCCAGGACTAGTTACACAAATTGAATCTAACCCCAATATAAGCAAATTGCATGCTTGTGTTATGGGTGTTAGTCAACAATACTATAACATAGAAATACTTAAATAGATACCAGAATAAATTTAATAAATACCCGGAAATGCAGACATCTAAATGTTTATCACACAGATGCCTGCCCCCGTTGGGAATCGAACCCAAGCCTCGCGATTCGTCAATGCAGTTAGGCGAGTACGCTAGCCACTCGACCAACGAGGCGGTCAAAATGTTTGTAATATGAAAAATATTGCACTTAAGATTTTATCAGCAATTATCTTATAATAATCCATATTGTGGACTAAGCAATATGGACACAGAAACACTATTATCTTTTACAACCCAGTAGATTGTATGAAGTTTTTGGAACACTCTGTATATGGGTTTGTTTGTTTCGGGTCGAGATTGTTATTTGGGAAATGTTATTCTCAGAACATATTTAACTTGGTCAAACCTGTTTTACCAGAGATTAATACATCATCACTACATAGTGTAAAACCAAGTCCTATATCCCTATGCCAACCATATTGTATTGTATTTAATTATGCTAGTTACAAGCTGGTTATATATTGTGTATATAACCAGCTTGTAACTAACATAATTAAAAAATAATTAACAAAATTGGTTTATCTGTTCAGACCTGATGCGATCACCACGCGAAATGGGCATATATTTTTATACAGGAATCTTGTCCTATTAATATTATAAATGCCCAAGTTTGTATGTTTGTTTGTTACTCCTTCACGCCAAAACTGCTGAACCCATATCCATGAAATTTGACACATACATAGAGGGTGACTGGGATTAACACATAGGTCGGTTTTAATCTCGAGTCAATGTAGGACAACGCCGGCAACGCAGCGGACAGCAGCTAGAGTGATTGAAGAGAAAGGTTTATATGTATATTTTGTAACCGTGCGAAGCCGGGGCGGGCCGCTATAGACATATAAATCATAAATCCACAGGTAAAAAGGTAGTTTTATGAGTCAGTAAATTCTTTCTTTGTTTCAAATTGATTTTCAAATAGAATCATAAAGTCATTTCTAAAACAGTAACTTAGAAGTGACTCACTATCTACACTATTACATTTTTAACTACAAAAAAAGTGTTATTACTAATGTGACCACGCTATAAGAATGCAAAATATTAGGAATGTTGAATACTTCCTTCGCCACAAGCGACAGTTCGTTTAAGAAAGCTCAAAGCACTTACTGCATTATTTCGCTTATCATTAGCGTATGGGTATTCTTGTAAAAGTGAGAATTTACGTTTAACAGTCAGTAATTTAGAATTTTCATTTATTTATTGACTAACAACCCTCGGCTTCGTCCACGTAACATATTACACAAAATCTATTTTTAATTGTAATCTGATTCTGATGTAAAGGAAAAGTATTGATAAAAAGTTTGAGCTAATCCCTTTTAGTGCTTTTTTTTTTCAAAAAAATATCAAACATCCATCCATAGAACCATAAAGCCTAAACCTAGGTTTGGAAACAGTGGTAGTTTACGGTAGATAGGGTTCAATTTGATTATAGTTTTTAAATGTTTGGTAATAAAAAAAACTGGCTATAAATATTATTAGTTGGCTTAAAAGTTAAAATACGTGTATTTTTTTATAAATATTAAAAAAATACACCAAAATATTAGAGAGAATATGTTGATATACCGAAATGTTTTTGTAACATCTTATCAACTCACATATCTTGCAAATAAATAAATTTCATTTAATTAAGCTAAATAAAAGCCTAGCGGCCGCACTCACAGACTTTAATTATCTTTTACTTCTCATCACGATATTCTTAGTTTCTTAAATATTCATTTTTGGTTAGTCTAACATACACCTTTTTTAAGTTCCAAGCCCAAAATTGACAGTCACTTGTCCCAGTTCGGAACTAAATGCTCTTTTGACCCTACTTAAATATTGATACGTGTACTCGTCCTGGTATTTTACAGTTTCGACGGACCTTACTGAAATAAAAATGCATTAGACGAGCTTGGCAACTATTTTAATACATACAAAATGTTTAGGAATATGAATATGGTTATGGACATAGAAAATTATCACAATAAATGTGGGCTTAGAATGAGTAACAATAAGAAAAATAAGCCTACAATATAAGCTTCGAAAGTTCCTTGAATCAGTAATTTATCTGCTTTTGTGAAATACGAACACGAAAAGCCTTCCAGATCTCGCTATCATACATATACATTTAAAAGATTTACACAAACGATTTAATAAACTAAAGTTTGATTCAGTTAATTAAGATAGTGTTTAGTTAATTAAGATTTGTTTATTAAGATAGAGACTTTGGTTTTAGAACATAAAAAAAGTGTTTTGTTTTTGTTTTACTCCTTAATGTTATTATAAATATTTTAATCTTATGTCATAGCTTTTGTATGTTTAATGTTTTCACCAACGGATCCTATGTTTATATAGTCTCCTCACATAAAAAGGTTGTCTGGTAGATATCGCCTTGTTTGACGAAAAAACCGCCTTTTGTGTACTAAAAACTATAATAATATGCTCTTGTGCATATGTACTTAATTGTACTTATTTGTATATACACGTTGTTTGGAGTTAACACTTGTACTTATCCACAGTATACTTTATTTAACACTTTCTGCTACTTTCTAGCCAACCGGTTTCACTGTTTACAACATCATTAGGGCTTTGAAACTAAAGATAAAAAGGACTTTTTTGATTTAACGTTCAACACCTATTTGGTTAGATGTTACTGACGGTACCCACATATTAAAATGTTAACAGTAAACAAACCACAACAAAGTTATACCACAGCAATTCTATTTCCCCAAAAATAGGGATTACAGTTAAATTGTAAAATGTCATTATATTGAAAAATAATATAAAATTATATGTCAATTTATAGAAAAAATCAATAAAAAAATAAATTAAAAAATATAAATGATGTCAAACGATATAAACTGTCAGAATATCGATACATGAGAATACCATAGTCGAATTGTCAAAAATATACGAATAACAAATAAATTAAATTATTAAAAAATGAAATAAATTAAATTAATGTAAGACATAAATTAGATAAAAATATGAAAATAAAATTAATTGCAAACATCTATCTAAATATTAATCATTAATATAATTCACGCGGTCTTAAACATTTAAAAATGTAAATTAAGAAGCGGAGAGTTATTTAGGTCCAACTGATCGTTCAATAAAGTTGGGACATTTTTAAGTCTGTTTACTTCTTGCGCTTCTAGAGAATTGAGTTTCCTGCCTTTGTTACAAAAATGAAGTAGTTCCAAGTTACATGTTGGGTCAAAAGTATGACCCTCGTCTAATAAATGTCTAGCAAAGGCAGAATCTCTTTTTCCCGAGCTTTTTTTTTTTTTTTTGTACTTATTTGTAGTGAGTTAAATTGTGCACAAAAAAGAGTTCAGTCAATCATTCCAAAAAATATTATTATTAAAATTATTATTATTATTCATTATCTTCAAGAAAAAAAGTATGTGTTTTAAAAGTTAAGATAAATACTTTAATGTTATTTGTAATTATCCCATAAGCAGAAACAAAAAAATCTACTAGACAAAAACTAGAATTTGTAAGAATAAGCTTCAAACAAAAATCTGCTTCAAACAAAAATTACACAAAACAATAATTGCAATAAGGACTTCCTTAACACGACAAACGATTTTTTATATGTGTTTGGCGGGACACATGACATTATATCTTCTAAAAATAATAGATAAACAATAAATGAAAAATTAACGAAACCTTATGCTAAAACAAAAAAAGTTTTAGGTAACATGATTATAAGAAATGGAGATTAAATTGTCAGATCAGTTTTTGCGCACTGGCGAGCATGATGAAAATTCAAAAGGAGTTTTATTCGAAACTCTGCGTGTTATAAAACATTTCAAACCACTCGATCATGTAGACTTAGTGTAATGAATAAAAAAAAAACCTTCACAAAACAAGAACAAAGTTACCTCATAATTATCTCAATTGTACATACATTGAATTAGCTTAGTCTTAAGTAGGCACACTTAAGAGGATTCCAAAATGGCACAACACTTTCTCATTCATTTATTACATTATGCTATTTTTTTATTTTTCAATAAAACACTTATTGGAACAAATTTTTCTTAGTTACTTGAATGTTTCTAAACTTGAGGCCGTAACTTAAAAATTCTAGCCAGAGTGAGATAAATGAAGTTAACTGTTAATTTTAAATATTTTTTTTTCGACTTAAATGTTTTATAATATAATAATAGTTCTTTCTAAACATAGCAACTTCATATACAAAAATGTCAAAAATTAATTAAATGATGGTCACATTATAAATGACCTAATTCCAATTGAGTGAATCATCACAGATACAATCTTTACAAATGCTAGTATTATTCAAACTCCATTCCTATTCAATTAAATTAAACTTTACATACTAGCAGTAAAGCTTAAACTCAAACGTAAGTAATAACAAATAAAATTCGTTTGATCGCTCAATAAATTTGAATGTTGGACAACCTGCATTGAAGAAGTGTTAATATGTTATTCTTATTTATGAAGAGTTAATTTAAATGTTGTTGTAACAAAGTGAGTTGAGAAATTCTGGAAATGCAGAGACTTTTTGGTGAGTGAATTTTGTTACTGTGATTTGAAATCTGATCATACCAGATACTTAAAAAGTAGCCTATATTTCTTAGGTCTTTAATTATATGCATATAAAGTTTTAACAAAATCAGTCAAACATTTTGGACTTGAAAGCGTAAAAGACAGGCAGACTTTCGCAGATAGATACTTTTATTACATGAAAATAAATACGATAAAGTATCCAATCAATAAAAATGTTGTTGACAGCCTCGTTGGTCGAGTGGCTAGAGTAAATGCCTAACTACACTGACCAACCGCGAGGCTCAGGTTCGATTCCCGACGGGGGCAGGCATTTGTGTGATGAACATTTAGATGTCTGCCTTTCCGGGTCTAGATGTTTGTTAAATTTATTCTGGTATCTATTTACTGGTTTGCTAATTTAAATAAAATAAATAAAAAAATGTTAATTTGACTACCTTGAGACGAAAAATGGTAAATTCAAACAACTTTACGGTTTCAGGCGAGTTAGGACTCAGGAGCTATTCATAAGTTATGTACTGACATATTCTTGAATAGGGTTAAAAATATTGCTTTTTGTCTAAATATTAAAAATTACGCTATCAAACGTTGGGACAGTTCCACTCACGCTGACGCAAAGTGGTAATAAGTTTTTAAAAATGGGGCCATAATTTGCAAAATAATTATTTAATTACACCTAACTAGTAAATAATCACAAGTTTTACTATGTTGAGGTTATTTTTTATAATGCATGATACCTTCCACTATTTCATAACAGATTCTAATTTTAGGGTTATCTGGAAGAAATCTGTAGACCTAGATATAAGCCCACCTTTTGTGCATTTTCGATTATCACTGTCTACGTTTTGTGTTAAAAATTGTGTACAATAAAGTGTTAAAAAAATAAAAAAATACAAATTAATCATTCACCTTCGAGCAAAATACTCATAGCTGTATAATAGCAATTAATTTAAGATTCCACATGGGTGAAAACTTGGAATGAATCAAACATAATATCTAATTATCTCTCCATTAACTTATTAACTTGTTTTTATTAACAAAACTTAGGTACACGGACACGTGTTATAGCTCTAAAGAAGTAGTAAAACTGTACTCGTTACTTTTGTAAAATCAAAATATATGTCTTTATATCACTAAATAGTATAAAACGAAGTCGCATTCTCTGTCCCTATGAACTTTTGTATGCTTAAATCTTTCAATTTTAATGAGGTTTTTTATTACTGAGGCAGCCACATTGTATAAAAAGAAACCTTGTTATCAAAAATATTGGTGATTACTCTTTTATTGGAACTTAAGATGTGTAGGTTGATCCAAGTTTTAGTCCAATGTTTGAATTTAGATGTAACGAGACGTCCGTTAAGGTGGCAGTACTGACTGTGGCGACGCGTGTAGATTTAATCTTACTAGTGGTCGCCCATTGGTCTAAATTCGACCATATTAAATTTTAATATCTTGTTGATAAGAACGCCATCCTCATTTTTCAAGACAAACTGTATGGTGCGCCATTTTTGATCTTTTACCGTTCTCATCAATATATTTGTATGTTTGTGTCAAATGCATGGTAGTACGTGTAAATAAAACATTAAACGTACTACCATTTGAAATAAAGCACTTAATAAACAATATCATTAAAAAATTTGAACTTTCTGCACTTCTCCTATATATATATATAAACTATAAGTCTGCAAAATTTCATACTCCCCCGTCAGCGCAATTTTCGTGAAAAGGGGTCCAAAGTTTTTGTTTCACGTATTAGTGTATAGATAATGTAATTCGTGTGTCAAATACATCATCGGAAAATGGAAAAAACTTTCAAGGTGACCCGTGTTAGAAAGCATGATAACATTCACCTAGAAGGCAGAAGCTGGCAGAAAACACAATTGGACGAAAAGGCTTCTTCAAATTGAAGCTTGCAAAAACTTACAGATAAATTGCAGAGTCTTAAAAATGAAATGAAAAGAGTTGATCGATGTAATCGATAAGAAAGTAAAAATACATCACAGCTGTTCAATTCTCAGCAATTAAAATATCAGAGCGTCATCACCTAGACAACTGTGCAAAGGTGCATTTTTTTTAAAAACAGACGACATTTTTATTTATTATATTATTAATTTAAAAAATATATGTTATGATTTTTTCAAGCAAACATATTTCTACGTTTTTTCTATAAAACAGCTCAAGCGTCAATATATTTTTACTTATTACTAACAAAATTCGTAAAAGTACCTGACTTCGACATACCTACCTGTTTACCTGGCCACCCATATAACTAACAGGCAAACCAATTTCTGCACATTCTAAACGTCGTACACTTTAAGTCAGGACAAATATAATGTCCTGTTATCTTAAAATTGCAACTTTTAACACAAAACATTTTTTGAAAAAATAAAAAATATATTCTGTCCAGGATTTTTTTCGTTTGAAGTTTTCTTGGAATGCTTTATAAAAATTTTAAATAATATTTTGCCAGTGTGTGCGTTTGTTCCATTCTGAAGAAGTGGTTCCAATTCTACTTAAGATTCATACAAAGCTAAAATATAATATAAAATAGATAGTAATTCAGCATGAAACACGTAAATATACCATGACGTAAGACTTGTATTGAGAGCAGTAAATTAATTATTTCGTTGACAGAAGCCTCTAAATGTAAAAATCTATTCATCTTTCACCTACAAGTTAGGAACTTACCATTTCTCAAGCAAATGTAACCCATCGTAATGTTTTCCAATTAAATATACCTCATTATGTCACTTCCCACTCATAATGAATTACGCCAAATGTTACCAATACTTCATGTCTCTCAAACTCTTAAAATTGGATTCATGTCACACAAATACATCAAAAAACAATTTTAACTTGTGGCAGATTAATGTAATATAGTTCTTATTGCTTGAAAATAAAGTACACGCAAAGGATAAATGTTATTTTGAAGAAATATTTTGTAACGTTGAGCGTTAGAGGTAGATAGTATAGCTCGTGTACGCATATGCATTGTTATTTGTTTATTTATTTATGGTTCCAAATTTTGTTTGAGTTATATCTGTTATTTATTTTAAATACGCTGCTGTTTTTAGTTATATATCATATTAAGTGTGTATTGTGAATTTCATAATGGACAAAAACATCAAACAAAGAGCAAAAATTTTACATCGCCAATAAAATGTTGTGTTCGGAGTCAATAAGAATGTTACAAAAGGTTTGCGGTAAATGGAACTTATCAAAATCGGAGTTGTACGAATCGTTCAAAAGCGGTCGAGATGTGATAGAAAATTTACCTCGCTCTGGTAGGCCATCAATGTCTGCAACTGAAGCTAACTTCGCAAAGGTGAAGGGAACGGTGACTGAAAATACTCATTCAACTTTAAGAGAGAAAGCCGCCAAACTTGGTATTTCTCACTAGTCATTTTAACTAATCATTTGATTATGAAACCAAAAGATTTGAGATTTCTCGAAAAACTCAATCAGATGAGAGTCGCTGAGGACATGCTAGAACGAGTCTATTTCGACTCAATACTGATGAAATGAAAAAACAATGCCACACTCGTTCAAAAGTCAAAGCCATTATAAGTGTTTTCTTTGACTGACGCGGTGTTTTACACTCGGAATTCTTGCCGGAAGGTCAACAGTTATTAGGGAAAATTGTTTAAGCGTTATGTAGCATCTAAGAGAGCAAATTGAACAGAGAGGCCAGATTTGGGAAAAAGAAAATTTTTGGATATTACGCCATCGCACGAGGCTATCATTGTAAACGAGTTACCAAATACTCAATGTATACCATCGAGCAACCACCATATAATTTCACCATCCGACCTTTTCCTTTTTCTAAACTCAAATTACCATTTGGTGGCACCCGTTTTCAATCGGTAGAAGACATAAAAGAGAATTCATAGAATTCATAGAAATTCATAGAAATTCATAGAAGACATAAAAGAGACTTATGAGAGAAGACGTGTCTCTGCCATGGCCCATCGTGAGAAAGTTATTAACTTACTGTAAAGGCAAACTACGTTGCAATATTTTTTTATAACTAATGAATCTACAAATATATTTTCGCTGCACTAAGTTCTGGAGGTAGGAATTAGAACCAATGTGTAACGTATTGTAGTCATGGCTGTTGTTATTTGTACAAGGATAAATGTCTGTTGATTTGGAGAATTTAAATGACGCTCTACAAATATTAATTATGGTAAGAGTTTTTGGTGCTAATGACATGTTTCGCGGTCTATTTTTGTATTAAAATAAAACGTAGTTGAATAATGAATTTAAAGGTATTTTGCGAAGTATGTAAACAAGTTTTGCAGTATCTAAATTGATGGAGCGTCGTGTGGATATAAACATAGCACATATAGGACATAGTATACAATAAAGTTGTGTTTTTAAATGAATAATTCATTTTATTATGATCTTTTTTATAATTTTAGCGATAGTAAGTTAGATTTTTGTGTTTTTTCTCCACAATCGAAAACCTCGTAAAGGTTTGACCTCGGGTGTAAACATTTCACTGTAACTATATGTAACTTTCCATACATTTCAATAAATTCAAGAGGTTATAAATTAGCTATAAGTTTTTTTTACATTAAACTTATATATTAAATTAGGTATTGCGTTAAACGACCTCTAGAATGATTTTTAAATTTCTATTTTTCTGTATTATAACTATTACTAGCTGTTGTCCGTGGCGTTGGTCGCGTGGGCAATGAATGGTCTCACAGAAACATTTTTTGGCATAAAAACTATCTTATTTGTTAATCAAAGTTAGGTACCCTCTATATGTGCCAAATTTCATGAAAATAGGCTCAGCAGTTTTCGTGTAAAGGAGTGAATGTATCAAACAAACAAACATACGAACTTTCTCATTTATAATGTTAGTTGGATTAATACGTACTAACGCTTAGTTCATCATTCGTTACAAAAAAAAATCAAACGTGTCTTAAATACAAATTGCGTACCTACTTGAGCTAGTTAGGTTATCACATCCCTAACTAAAAACAGTAAGGCATCAAAACCTTTTATGGTGTATATAGGCCATGGTTGTCTTTTACTATCAGGAAA
>NJDD01001469.1:205389-221238 GCA_002245505.1 Calephelis nemesis | reverse complement strand
GGCGGTGGTACCAATCCGGGCGAGTCGCTGCCAAACTCTACCACCTAGTCGGATGTCACGGTGTTAGTGATGGTAAGCCTATGCTCGCCTTTTACGAGCTGCCTGGCATGGAAGGCAGATGGTCAATTCTACAAAGGAGCCCGGACCAACACGGGGAATTTAACCGACTCTTTTCAAATGGAAATGATTTAACATTATCAACATTGTACATTATGTACACATTCATACCTTCACACTAAGCCTCAAAGGTAGAAAATGAAAGACAGTTCAAGTTAAGATTTTCTCAGATCAGATCTGTCTAGTTTTATTCACATTAACTGCACTTTTCATACAAAAATGTCTGAAAACTGTTGAAACCACCTTGTGATAATACTTATCCGGATGATTTGGGCGTTGGCGTTAAACTATGTTTCCCCGGGTACCTACAGCCATCCAAATTCGCATGGTACCTATATCTGTCAATCTTTTACACTGCTATCCTTTCCACATAACCGAACCCACGGAGCATGCTCTTTATTTATTTATTTTACTCTTTATTTTACAATTCATCAAGAACAAACATAAACCATATTAAAAACAAGAAAATGCGAACAATAACTATACGATAAAAAAACGCGATTTCATCTCTAACAAGAGAAATCTGCGAATTGAAGATAAAGTAAAAAAACACAAGTAATTAAAAATAGAAAGTAAAAAGTAATTTGTAGGCACAAACTAAAGATGAAAAAGAGAGAAAAATATTTAAAATTATAATAAAAATATAATCTCTATACAATTTTTTACTTATAGGTAGACATAATAACTTTAAAGAGATCGTCCCACACTTCAAGCTACACCCATATTTCACATAGATCGTGCAAAAAGGTGATACAAAATATTTCATTATAACTATGTTTTCTCACACCTTGTAGTGTCTGGCAAGAAAGCCAGATGTTCTAGTCTGCAAAGGAGCCCGGACCAACACGGGGTAAAAGAGCCATATAGTGCCTCACGTACCGCCTTTCGCTAAATGAATGAATGAATGAATGAATACGTTTTATTATGCACCAAAATTTACAAAATAATACACACTCTTTCACTTATAACATTTAACTTAGATGCACAAAGGCAGTTGTATCGCTTTAGAGGGATCTCTGCCTATGTAGGATCAGCTACTGTTGAAATGAAAAATGTTTACTTCTTTCATGTGTGTACTAAAAAGTTGTTACAAAGTAATTTAAGGCCATACTTAGTCAGACAGAAGAGCCAAATGCCGCACTCCCCCGTTCTATGATTACTATGAAATATTGCGCTCTAAAGTAAATGTCTTAAGCGACAAATCACTATTTTTGACACTATAAAAGTAATTTGAAAAAAAGTATAAAAACTGATACACTTACATTTTAGGTATAGTACTTATCTCTGTTTATGTTAAATCTGGCGTCGATATTTTAATAATTGAAGTAGACAGTTGGGTTTTGCTTTCAAAAAAGGGTTAACTTTTTGATTTTTTTCTATCAAGCAAAGTGAAATGAATCGTGTTTTGGAAACACTAGTCTTATAAAGCATATTAATGTTAATCTTGTGTATTTTTGTCAGCAAGATTCATGATTGTTTTGTATGAAAAAAACATTATACTGCTTACGTATTTTAGCATACATACATACATTTAATCATTATATACCCAACCAATTACAACTAATAAATACCAACATACACTACCACCTTGTAGTTTTGCAAATATTTTAAAATTTATAGAATAAAAGGAAAAAAAAATATTGTAATTTAATATTTTTCCATATTCATTTGAAGATTAATAATTATAATTCACAAACACCTTGAAAATGTAAATATTTTTATAAGTACATATTATTTAATTTAACCTTGTTTATCATAAACTACAACTGCTTCAAAGCCCACCCAGTCCGGTGTAGAAACGGCAAAAAAAGATGGAAAGTAATCTCAAACCGCAGTAGTAGGATAATAGGATTATTTAAAGATCTCATGAAAATTATTACCCATCTCTAAATTATCAGTACAGCTCTATAAATAAATTTAAATAACTTACATTTTTTAATTTGCTACACTGCTCAAATGGAATTGTACTTATATCTCATTAAGATTTGCATTTATCAAAGTACCAGACATAGATTTGCGGCGTACTATTTTAACTTCTTGGGGACTGTAGTCATTTAGAATTCTAAGCATTTTTTAAAGTTTTAAGTAGGAGTGTTATATGTCTATTCAATTGGTGTAAAATCATATCCACTACCAACAGGTGAAGCCACAGACACAAATGTTTCTTAAAGCAAAATACGAAAAACAAGTGTATATTTATCTTACCTTTGATCTTGATGCGTGAATATTAGTTCGTGGGTGTAATATGAAGCCATTTTGTGAGAATCATTCTAATTTACACTCAAAACACAAATTACTCTTGTACCTGAAGGCTTTCAAATTCTCGAGTTACCTGAGGGACGCGTGTTTGGTTTAATATTGTAAAGTGATTGCTGTTTGATGTTAGGGTAGTTGCACGTAAATTGCGCAAAAAAGCGTTTTTTATATTTCTGCAACCAGGAGTTATGTATTTTATATAATTTCGGTAGGAAGAAAATTACATGAGTTTATTTATTTCCAGAGCAAGAACTGCGTAGCCATGTGATGTGAGTGTTAGAATATATGTTATGTTCATAATAAAAATAGTTAAACTCGTCTGAAACCAAGTCTTGCAAGTGACCAAAGTAAACTTACTAGCTACCCTGCCCTGTAAACAGGAACACGGCAATGAAAAGCAATAACATTTTGTCGACAGGAAAAGATAGAGCAGTGGTCAGCGAAGCGAGATTATATAGAATCCTTTCATCTAGTCTTTCACAGTCTTGTATGTATGAGCTGAGCCCGGAGCCACGAGGCATAAATAACGGAATAAAAATTATATGACACCTGCATAAATAACGGACTAAAAATTATATGCAGGCTACCTTAATTTTGAAACCATTATTGTTTCAGGGTATTTGTAAGGACATTGTATAGTATGAAGATTATTTCGTTAAGTGATGTGAATAATACGAATATTATTCAATATTTTTTAATTATGTTTAGAACTTTATAACATTTGACAAATAATACTTTAATCAATTGAAAACGCTGTGAAATCTAACACGCCAGTGTTTAAAGTCTAGAAACTAAACACAACTAAGTAATCAGTAAGTTGTGTGTTATAGTTTGGAGATGATGACCACGTTTCTGGTAGAATAATCAAGTAATTCCACAATACTCGGGCCAAAACCAACGTGCAATCTAAGTCATAAATCATTGTCTGCGCTGGTGTTGTGCGTAACAGGGGAAAAGGTTTGTCGATAGTCGATGACAGCCGCTAGTGTGACATAAACTTAAACAAATGTAATTGTATAATAATAAATTAATTTACTGTTTTAAAAATGTAATGTCTTTTACATAGGTAGGTACTCGTATCATACTTAACGAGTAGTATGAGCGAGCGGCGTCCATTTATTGATAACGACTAGTTTATCGACAAAGACCCGTGTAACATTTTTACGACCCTATGGTTTTAGTGTTTTATGGCCCTGTTTGCACGTTGGTTTTGGCCCGAGTATAATGCAAACAGTCAGAACAGATGATAGTCTTGCAATGTTTCGTCTGTATAAGTACTAAGGGTAGACCAGATGGTAGTCCTGCAATATTTTGTCTAGATAAGTACAATATGCAACATAGACATCTAAAGTGCAAAATCCCAATTCAAATTATTCCTCCTAAAGAAAATTCCTGCATACTCTGGGTATCAAGTAACAATGTTAGTTAGAAAATTTATACTGAGAATTTTCTATCTGTAATTTCTAATAATAATAATAACAATAATAATGTATGCAAAACTGTATGCTTTAGAATTGTAGATAAGTTTTAATTTTGTCTGTATCTTCTCCTACCGCAGTCAAGTAAATAGGATACCATGACCTTCCTTAGAATAAAGAGTACCCGCCGGCCAAATTTCTTCAAGGTAGGTTTAGCACATTCTGCATCATTCGCGCCCGAGAAACAAACAGAAAGATAGACAAACATTTTGTTATGACAGTGGAAGGCAAACAAGAAGACTGATTTCCTAATGGTAAGAAATTCCCGCCGCCGAAAGACACCAAAGTTTGTAATGGTGCGTTGTCAACCTGAGGCCGGGATATTAGGCCTTGAGCAAAAATAAGTTAAACGGCTTCGTTACCCGCTGAACCAGAACACGTCATGACGTTATGGAGGCAGGAATAGTTAAGGCGGTGGTACTAGTCCGGGTGAGTCGCTGCAAAACTCTACCACCTAGTCGGATGTCACGGTGTTCATAATAAGCTCGCTTTTTAAAAGATGCCTGTCAGGAAGGCAGATTATATAGTCTGCAAAGGAGCCCTGACCAACACGCGAAAAATAAATAAAAAAGTGCCGAATTGTGTTCTGCTGCTTATTTTTTGTAGCGTGCTTATTTATGTATTTGCTATACAGAAATCCCTTCTTAAATATACCTACTCAGATTTTTGTAGAGAGCGTAAGAAATAGAAGTTGGCAAAATTTAGTAAATATCAATAACATTATTACACCATTACCGTATTTGTGGAGAGAATAACGACATAAAGCTTGCATCCCTGCCCCCGTTTCCGTAACGTTTCCCTCGGGAACATAACCTAATTAAAGCGTGCAGTGTTACGAATTGTGATGGAAGTCCGTTACGGCGCAATTCCCTAATATGTTACGAGAAAGCTGTATTTCGTACCGACAGTAAACACGCTGAGGTTGTGATCTTATTTTTTACACATTAAGGTAGCGAACAAAAAGACAAGACAGTGGGGGAAATTAGGCTTGTGAACGTTTCGTCCACAAAATAAATAAAATGAAAAGGTGCCGTTTCTTCTCCCGACTGGCTAGGTTTGGAAACGGTGGTAGTTTACGGTAGACAGGGCTAAATTTATTATCATTTTTAAATTATTTGTAAGTTATAACTCAAATTATAATAAGAATAAAACTATTTGTTCGTATGAATATTAAAACATTGTGTATATAATTAGTTATTTTATACTTATAAAAATATTAAATTATTTGCACACCACAATGTGGTAGAATATGTTGGAAAGCTTAAATAATTTTGTAACTACTTCAACACGCATATTCCGCAAATAAATATATTTTCTTTCTTCTTTCTTCTTTCTTCTTCTTTCGTTTCGTCGACTGTGGACGAAAATTTGTGGACGAAACGTCAGCAAGCCGGAAAGTAAATACCGCGAGTATAGGCTAGTTTTTAATAAGGCCATAAAAAGTAAGTGTTGTTTATATATATTTATGTCCAAGGATGTCGTTTTAAATTGCTAATGAGGAGATCTCGAAGGAGATTGCGAGGTTTGAAAAACTTCTATCCCGACTGATTCTCTTGAGTCTGGCGCTTAGAGTATACATACGCATAGACTGTTAATATTATAGATTGAAAATACTACCCACTACTCACTAGTTATCCAATATTAAGACAAGAAGTAAAAGAAATGAGTCCGTTTTTCACAAGAGTCTTCTTATTGTCAGGATATATTTTACTAACACAAAACTAAACAAATATGTACACAGTATATTATTACCATTCTATGATTTCAGAAATCTGAATTGCTTTCTTTGGACTGTCGACATGCAGCTTATTATGCATGCTTATTATGCAGCTTATTACGCTACTAATAACTACTAATCTCCTGTTCAAAAGTTACGATGCCACAGACAGACACACAGATATAAAGAGTTATAGAGTTAAGGTAGTTTTAGTTGTCAGATCACCTTAAACTGATTTATAGTGCGTGTGTGTAGAGCACACATATCTTTTACCAAGATATAACAAAGTCAGCATTTTTTGGGTTAATCTCTTTTACGTGTTCCTAGCGTCGTTTACACTGACAGACATGTAACAACCTTGAATATTATCGGTTTTCCTAAAACGAGTCCATATTATTAAAAGCTTTAAAGTAGTTTGCCTGCTTAATCACGAACGTAGAGACAGCCAACTGCGTGGACGTTTTTGATGCAATTTTTACAGTAATTTTACCCACTACACTAATTTTACTGAGCTCTACTCGAAGGTTACTCTAAGGTATGGATGTGAAATTTCTAGTTTAAGCAGAATTTACGGCAGTTATTGTTGTGACACGGCAGCCGCCGCGTGATGCATGGCTTCTACAAAAATTGGATGGAGCTGGATGAAAGCAATAACATTTGTCACGAAGTTTAGCACGATTACTTTGTAGGCTTCGAGGCCTTCTGTAGTCAAGGTTACCACTTGACTACCAGACCACAAAAGCGAAATATTGTATTGTGCCACGTATTTTGAACTTTTTAACACATAAACACACCTAAAATTTTATTATGTGGTTTCCAGTTAAAAAAAAAATAATATCCATTCGTATGAAGTGAGTAAGCTCTACATTCTCCCCGTGTTGGTCCGGGCTCCTTTGTGGAATAAACCATCTGCCTTCCTGCCAGGCAGCTCATAAAACGCGAGCATAAGCTTACCGTCACCAACACCATGACATCCTACTAGGAGTTGCCCGGCGACTCGCCCGGATTGTACGACCGCCTTGCCTATTCCTACCACCATAACGTCCAGTGCTTGTCGTTGACGTGTTCCGGTTCGGAGGGTAAGGCAGCCGGTAAACTTACTTTTGCTCGAGGCCTAACATCCCCGCCTCAGGTTGGCAACGCACCATTACTTCCTTTGGTGTCTTTAGGTAGCGTGAATTATTTACCATCAGGAAATCCGTCTGCTTGTTTGCCTTCCATTATCATAAAAAAATCACTATTATTTAAAAATTCGATGTAGTTTTTAGATTATATTTTTTGTAGTCTCTCTATCATGTGTGTTTTTATTTATTTTTTAAATATTTTCATTGGAGAGTAGTATTATTAGCAAATATTATACAATCGTGATTGATAGCATCATGCTAATTATTTACCTGTTTTGAGAAGTAGTGGCGTTAAGAACTACACTAAAGTACTATTACACCCATAGATGTACATACTAAATGTATGGTTACACCATAGTAGTTAAAATCGAAGATCATTTTAAGTACCCATAGATTCTCTCAAGGATGAAAATTATGTTTTATTAGCCTGACACTTGGATAAATAAATATGGACAGGAAGGAAGTCAATCTTCATCCGCACGGATTATTGGTTGTGAAAATTTGTTTGCATCAGTGTGGAACGTAGATATAATTCAAATTTAATTTGTTTCAAACAAAGTTTTCATGAAGGTCACCTTTGTGATTGGGTCTTGATTACAACAGTCAGGATGATGCTTTATTTTGTGATATAATCAGATACTTCTTTTTTTAAATTTGTTGATAAGAATGAACAAGGTTGAACAGAAATGTGAACTAATAATTACTGAAAAGTTTTGATAAAATTAAAATTTAAGTAATTATTAGTTCGCTGCTTCGCACAGATATTAAATATACATAAACAAACGTCCTCTTCAATAACTTTATCTACTAAAAAACCGCATCAAAATCCGTCCCGTAGTTTTAAATATTTAAGCATACAAACGGACAGAGGAAGCGACTTTGTTTGTAGTGTAGTAGTAGTAGTGTTGTATGTAGTGATAAGCGTTATTACTTATGACAAAAAAAATGCGAATAAGTTTAACCATATCTACCGTTAACTACCTTTCCAGTCCAAAAAGAAACAACGAAACAAAAATTTCCTGGCAACCAAGACATCTTTAATTGTATTACATTATTTATTAGTATTTTAGCTTTCCTATAAAAAAAGTTTCGACTGTAATATCATTTCTCTTACAACAAGTCAAATACTCAGGCATTTACTACTGCTATTGCTGTGGTCTAGCGGTCCGGGTGTTGGACTTGACTGCATGTGGTCCCGGGTTTGAATCCCGGGTCGGCCAACTAAAAAGAAAATTTGATTTTTCCAATTTTATAATTAAAAAAAAATTTGGTCGGGATTGAAAATGTAACCGGTTGGCGATAGGCTTGCCACCTATCACATTATGGGATTTAGTGTCTTTCGCTAGTCGGGGGTGCCCGTGTTGTGCCTCTGCCTAACCCTTCGGGGATATAGGCGTGAAGATACTAGCCTAAAATTAGACAATTACTTAGCGTTGAGTGTTGAATTTGAACAACTGTCCACTGAACAATTATATAAAAAAATTTTTTTCGGTACCCTATTTTTTGCACAAAAATATATAAATTCTTGTCTCAAGGGGATGACATGCTGATGACACTCGCTCCCGCAATGATTTTGTTTGTGTTTTCGAAACCCGCGTGTTTGTAATAAAATACTAATGAATGTGAATAAAGTAAGATATATCTGCTGGGATTGATATTTTTTCCATTAAACAGGGTATTAAAAATTAAAGCAAAAAACGTAGCAATTAAAGCAGTACCTCATTCATTTTTATATTTATATTGTTTCAGTGTCGCATGAAAAGAAAACGTTTCATATGCGGATCTAACGCTATCTAATTCAAAATATCATGTCAGTGAGCAATGTTTATGTGTGCGTTGTTTAAACGCACTTTAATGTAGATTTCCTTCTGGTTCTTGCCTATATTTTCACTAGAGTAAAGTTTACCGGCTACCTTGCCCTCCAAACCGAAGCATGGCAGTAGTGAGTAATGATGATATGGAGGTAGAAATAAATTTCTTCAAAACCTTTACCTGGTTTATCCTGAAAACCAGAATTATCGCTAGTATATTAATGAAATAATGACGAAAGTCTAAAATCAGAAACATTTTATCCGCTGTGCAAGTCAAATAAATTACCTCTTTCCATCCATTTCCATGTCCATTGATATTTTATTGCAATTACAATCCCAGTGCTCATTTTCACCCGGGCCTCGAACCCGTAACCGCCCCACAATTAATTTGACCGTGAACATTGACAAACGGACCGACCGAAATAAATCTACAGCAAATATAATTAGATCTCTGGCCCTCCCGGACGAAATTCCGAAATCGTCTAATTTTGCTTGGTTTTTGGTTATCGGGTCGCAGTGTCCCGCATGTTTTCAGAAGCAATTAATATTTGGATAGATGTTGAGTGTTGCTAGACAGTTGAATTGGTTATATTGAATGGTATACTCTACAACTACGGGGTCCGAGGAGAGATCCGCCTTAACTATTTTTGCATTCATTTTTGAAGTGTTCATAATTGCCGTGTTTTTGTTAAGCCACACTTGCACTTGATTGCTGACATACCGGCCACAGAGCTGCGATGCGCCGATAATAATATTAATGGCGTTTACATGACATGGTTGTATCATAACATTAGGAGAGTCGTGAGCTTGTCTGCTACCAAATCCCATAAAAAAAATTCTCGTACTTACAAAATTTTTATTTTTCACAACGGTGACAAAATATGTCATCAGTTCCATAAACAGTAAGGACGTGGCAACATAGGAGTAATGGAGTTATTAAAAATCTCCACTTTATCATGATAGTGACATAAAACTCTTCGTGAAAACTTCCTTTCTATAAGATCATTTTGTAGCATCAGTTTGTTTGGTTACCAAATATTATTTTAACATTTTTATGGCAAAAGATAGTGTAAAGCACGCGGCTCCCCTGGTGTTAGAGATAATCGCAGCCTGTAGACATCATAGATGTTAGAGGTGCGTGCTATCCTGTGGGCGGAATGGTAGGCCAATCATGCAAGCCTACTGACTACCCTAACCTCCGGACCGGAACATGACATTGTTTTTATAATGTCAGGAATAGGTAAGGCGGAAGAACCCGGGCAAGTTGCAGCACAGCACTCCATCACCAGTGGTTATGTTGGTAATGATCTTTTTCGCCATGGCTCGCCTCTTACGAGCTGTCAGGCAGGTCTCTGACCAACACGAGGAATAAGCTTTTTGTGCCAACTTTATACCCTTAAAATTCCGGCGTATAAATCATTCGAACGCCAATTTGAGTTCATTATTAATAGTACTATCACCGCTAGACTAGATTAATAATTAATTACTAAAAAAAAATGTATTACTAACAATATGGATTTTTAGTCTGAAATAAAATTATTATTATTATTAAATACACCTCTCTTTCTATTTCTAGCAAGGATCTGCTAATGTTCTTTGGCGAACTCAACTTTAGTCCAAGTAATAGTTATCATAGGAATAGGGATGCCACTACTCGTTAATAGTGTATAGGTCATGTCACTAGCATTCCAGTCACCAACTTGCGGCTCAAACTTCCTTCCTTATAAATTGTCATTGACACTCATCTTTCTTCTTCGTCATCTTATCTCAATCACTAATCAATAAAAGCGCCCAGTGTTATTATAATTTATTATCTATCTATTTTATAAAGCTGCTGTCATCTGCTTCCCTCGTCTTTATACTGACACTCCAAGACTACAGGTTGGAGAGTTTACAGAGAGAATAGCGTGTCTATCGATATTTTGCAGGACTCACTTCAGAGAGTGTGCATAGGTGTGTTGTTTTCATAAATTCATCCCACCGTCTTCATTTCTTTATTGTGACCCAAGGCGTACTGTAAGCTATCATATAATATATCCCTCGTAAACGTTTAAAGAGATTTTTCACTTCGTTTATTGTGTGTACTGCGAAGGTCTGGGATTCTCTGGAAAAGATTCTCGGCTTTTTCAGCACCGTATAATTTGGAAGCATTCAATACAAAAGTAAATGAGCTTTTTCTTACTGGGTTTGCTTTCACAAGACCAGTGGTGGTAGAGTGTATGTAGCAGCTTACCCGGGTTGGTAACCAACGATCATGACTCGGTCATGTTCCGGGCCGAGGTAAGTAGCAGGTAGTCTTGCACAATTATTGGTATTATTCCGGCTACAGGAGTCACTTATGTATAATCCCTACCCTAGACCTTATAGGTCATGGTTGTTACTTACCACCAGGAATGTCTATGTGCTAGTTTACTGACCTACCAGAAAAAACTTTACTCTCCTTAAGCCTAATAAAACACCATACTGTGCTTCACAATACCAGAAACCTCTTATGTAGTTTGTGAACTTACATTGTTGAGATATGCACCGATTATTCTGGATTGGTATGTTATTACATTGCCTTATACTGAAGCTAATGCCCAACTTACCATTGCCATTGCCGAGATCTAGTTGGAAGGATAACCGGCAAACATTTATATAAATATATAGGTAGACAGCCTCGTTGGTCGAGTGGCTAGCGTACACGCCTAACTACACTGGTTGGGGTTCGATTCTCGACATTTGAAAGCATTTAGATGTCTGCATTTCTGGGACTGGGTATTTATTAAATCTATTCTGTTATATATTTAAGTATATACGTTATTATACGTTGACTAATACCCATAACACAAGCATATAAGCACAACTTACTTTTGCTCGAGGCCTAACATCCCGGCCTCTGGTTGGCAACGCACCATTACCATCTTTGGTGTCTCTTGGCGGCGGGAATTTCTTACCATCAGGAAATCCGTCTGCTTGTTTGCCTTCCTGTATCATAAAATAAATAAAAATAAAATAAAAAAAATATATTATTTGCTTACTTAAGTATAATTTGTGTAACTTGTCCAGGGATATTTATTTATTGTTTATACATGCGTGATACATTATTTTTTAAAAGTGAATATAAAAAAAGTAAGAAGGCAAACGACAAGACGGATTTCCTAGAACCAAAAACTACATGTTGTATAAAAGACAAAATAGCGCATGCTGCGTCGTTAGCCTGAGGCTGAAATCTTAAGCATCTTGCGTAAATTTAACATTAACACGACAGCGTTAATATCTTCCAAACCTGAACACGACAGCATTAATATTAAATAAATTGTTTCAGGTTAATCCTATACGAGAAGAGTTACCGCGCTCGACAGTATTCAAACACACTACCTGGATAAAACCTGAAGTATCTGTATAATATAATTACTTCTAAAATCCCCGTAAAAAGCGGCCCTCGCATGAAACACACGGAGATAAAATCGTGCCAGTTATCTGAATAAAGTCATTTCCATTCAAACGGTCGTGGAAAACTGGCGCGGAGGCCATTTCACTGGACTTTTGGGACTGGTTTGATTGAAAAGCTTAATGTTGAAAAATATATTTAGAAATAATGTGTCACGTAAAAGAAGACAGATTGTCTGATGATAAGAAATACTACACCTGTTTGGATCTTTTATTCTCTTTTAAAGACGTGTGGGTTTATATCGTAGACATCGCAAAGAATTTTGTACAGCAAGCTAATTTTTGTTATTTCTCTTCTTCCAGATTACAGATTACGGACAATGTAAATTTTTCGAATTTAGAAACACAAAAAAAACTAATGTTTTGAGCCAAATCCCAACTTCTTACAAGTAGGTTTTTATAAAACAATTAGTGTTTAATAAACACATCAAGGAGAAACTAAAAAAAATGAAAAAACAAACATTTTGAAATTTCGATCTAGTTTTCTAGACACCCACTGCATAAAAACTTTGTTATCTCAAATATATACATAGTATTACAAAGTTACATTTACAATGAAATAATCAGTGCACTAATATAATAGGTGTAGTCAAGACACGAGTATATAACAGGCGCGCATTGGTGATTGTTGAGCTTTGAGAAGTAGAAGGTACCGGACAGGAAAAAATGAAACAAAAACAAAACCAAACCACGCAACGCAGTTCTTCTACCGCAAAATGTTGTAAGTTCAATGTTAACCCAAGTAAAGTATCAATATGTTAATTCACTACTTAAAGGGATCTTCCGTGTTAACTTGTTAAGTAATTACCTAACTTAATAAGTTAAAACATCCTATTATGGCACTAATGGGATGTTTTAACTTCGATCGATATGTAATTTAAATTAAAAAAAAAACAACGGGTTGCACTCTGAGAGTGCCAGCGGAAGTTAAAACTTAAATATTGACGTTGCGCATTTTTGATATTTTGATATGGTTAGAGAATAATTTTGCATAAATTGCTTTAATAATTATCAGTATGAAAGTGCTATCATTTAAGTGGTAGAACACAATAATCAACAAAAACACAACATTCACAAAAAGAGAGGGGGATACTACCTCTCCTACGCTGCGCCGGCTGTTTACTTTCCATCCGTCTTACAAATTTTCGATCAGGTCACGTGTCTTGACGAAAGTTTAGAAATTTTTACCCATTCCAAAAAAATATTAACTTGGTAATCGAACTAAGCAATACAATTTAATGTAATAGGAATTACTTGTAATTACATTGCGTCTACATTGTCGAGTCAATTTATTTCAAAAATGAAATGTTTTAGAAGAAATTGACATGGTCATTAAAAGATAGGTTAGCTAATTATGAAACCACTTAAGATAGAAAGTCCCTTAAGCAGAGCCTGCAAAAATTAACAGTTGACTTGGTATTAAATAGATCTATAAACTTTTTATGATAGAAGAATTACATCGCCTGTGTGGTCTAGTAGTCCGGCTTCATGACCTCTCGAGGTCCTGGTTTCGATCAGCGGGTCGGAAAACATAAAACAGAAATAGTATTTTTAATTTTCTTATAAAAATAACGTTGCCCGAGATTGGATATGTGCCCGGTTGGCAATAAGCTTGCCACCCATCACATTGTCGAACTTTGTGTCTTCGGCTAGTCGTGGGTGCCCTGGTTGTGCCTCTGCCTACCTCTTCAGCGATGTGGGCGTAAAGATTCATTAAGAATTACATTGACTTTTATACAAGTATTTTTCAATGTTTTATACAATTAATGTGTATTCTAAATGTAGACTTCGATGGATCAATTCCAAAAAAAAAATGAAATTCGCTTTTTCTTATACCTTGCACCATAGTGTATTATGTTGGTCCGAGTATCTATATATTCAAATGCGGCTTTCGCTGTGGCGGTAAGGGCGCACAATTCTACTGGCCACTGAATAAACTAAAAGAAATGTTTGCATTGATATATATAATAATACTAACTCTCCTGAGTGGTTCACTGGTCCGGAGCCGGACTTGACTTCTTGAGGTCTCGGGTTCAATCCCCATGTCGGTCAGCAAAAAAATTAGAAAACCTATATTTTGTGTGTGGATTTAGTGTCTTCTGCTAGTCGTGGGCGCCCTGATTGTTCTTTTGCCTAACCCTTCGGGCATATGGGTGTGACGCTTTTTTACAAGCTCTTGTCCAAGGATTAGCGTTCATTTGAAATTGCTCTTATCTTCTTTTCTTTACATATATATTTCTTTTGTGGGTGTGAGTCACTTAAATCCTAAACGACTAGAGCAATTTCGATGATATTGTTCGATTTTTAAAAAAGAAGAAGAAGTATCCCTGGTCGCTGTTGTCACAATTCACTGATTTGTCGCAGTATACTCTTCAATAGTCTCGAGATGATTCGGATTGAAGAATTGAAACTGTTCTTCTAACCATATTTGGGTCTTTCTTTTTTCTTGAAGTCTTGGAAGACACCCTGTCTCAACTGGATTGTTTGATGCAGTTAGAAAATCTCCAATTTTGATAACAGTAATGAGTCCTTGTTGTATATTTCCAGAAAAAAGGACCACTTTCGTTATTAACAAAATTTATTTCATTTAAATAATATAGAGGAGGTGTTATGTACTTACGAGTATTAAGACTTTTTGATATGTTGTCGGGTCTGAGGCTCAGATACAAATGAATAATACTGGATTGGATTACAACTGGTTTAATGAATTCAAACGTGGTCGAACTAATCTCACCGATGATTTGCGTGAGGGACGGCCTTCTACAGCGACGACTGAAGACAATATCAGTGTTGTGCGGCGTATGATAGAGACTGGCAAAAGAATGACCTATCAGCAGATTCGGACAAGTCTAGGCATAGGTATGAGTCAAGTGCACAAAATCCTCCATGAACATTTAGCGGTCAGGAAGCTTTGTGCCCGCTGGATACCGCATAATTTGACCGAGGCTCAAAAACTCCGCCGTGTTGATTGGTGCCGAGAAATGATCCAAAAATTTAACGGAGGTGACTCAAATGCTGTGTTCGATATACTAACGGGTGACGAAAGCTGGATTTACTGTTATGATCCGGAAACCAAAAGACAGTCTGCTCAGTGGGTGTTTTCTTCCGAAGAGTTGCCAACTAAAGTGAAGAGAGGTCGAAGTGTTGGAAAAAAGATGGTGGCCTCGTTCTTCGGAAAGACAGGTCATTACGCAACAGTTAATGAAACAATAAAGAGGATCAGAAAACGGTTAATGCAGAGTGGTACACTAAGAACTGTTTGCCACTTGTCTTGGAAAAAGTTCGAGAGAAACGACCTCGCAGCAGGATCCTCCTTCATCACGACAATGCCTCGTCGCACAGAGCCAGGCAAACGATCGACTATTTGGTGACCTCAGACGTGGAATTACTGGGTCACCCGCCGTATAGTCCCGACCTCGCACCCTGCGATTTTTATTTATTCCCGAAAATAAAAGAAAAACTTCGAGGAAAACATTTTATGGACGCCGAAGAAGCAGTGGCTGCGTTTCAAAACGCCGTCGAAGAGACCCCTAAGGCCGAGTGGGCAAGGTGCTTTTCTCAATGGTTCCATCGAATGCAGCGATGTATTGATGTAAATGGACGCTATTTTGAAAAGTTATAATAAAACTAATAACTTGCTAGAATGCTTAGTTTTTGATTTTCTAGGAACTTTCAGTTTGACCCTCGTAGTAAGGCACTTCTATTAGAAAAATGAGGTCTCATATCAACAGTACATAAATGTATATAACAACATAAATAGTTAAATAAAGTGTACTATAGAAAAGTGCAAAGGTCAAAATAAGAAAGTATCTTCACGCTCATATAGCACGGAATATGGGTGTGATGATTCTTACTTAGACTCTTATGCCTCTTCTAGCCCACAGTACCGGCACAACCAGGGCATCCACGACTAG
>NJDD01001469.1:150142-200695 GCA_002245505.1 Calephelis nemesis | reverse complement strand
GTAGCCGGTAAACTTACTTTTGCTAGAGGCCTAACATCCTGGCCTCAGGTTGGCAACACACCATTACCACCTTTGGTCTCTAGGCGGCGTGAATTTCTTACCATCAGGTACACCAGCCGCTTGTATCCAGCGACTCCCCGCGACTTTGACCAGGTCATCAGTCCAACGGGTGGGAGGTCGTCCAACACTACGTCCTCCGGTGCGGAGCCGCCACTCGCAAACCTTTCTTTCCCATCGGTTATTGGTTCTGAGAGCAATGTGGCCTGCCCATTGCCACTTTAACTTGCTAACTTTCTGAGCTATGTCGGTTACTCTCGTTCTCTTGCGGATCACCGAATTACGGATCATATCTCGCAGAGAAACACCGAACATAGCTCTCTCCATAGCACGCTGAGCAGCTCTGAGTTTATTTAAGTGGCCCACATTTAACGGCCAAGTCTTAGTTCCATATGTCATCACTGGTAACACACCAGCTATTTTTTTAAACCGTTTTTTTTCAAAAAACTTAAGCTTAAGTCATCCTTAAAAGATAAGCATACGTCATTAGCGTTTTCAGTGAAAACTCCTAATGCGTGTAAATTTAATTTAAAAAAATCCGTTATAATGCATGCTTGCAAGCATGAGAGCGTCCGTGTATGCGCGCGTATGTGTGACTGTCTGTTTTTGTGCGTGTTAATTACACAAACATCTCTACGTGACATCCAAGTATAAATTCGAATAAAAGTATTTTGATCACTGATAATTCATGCTGCATTACATTGAATGCAATTAGAAGTACCAACGTAAGTACCTTATCTTAATCTTACCGAATGGCAACTATAACATACCCTAATTCAGGTAGTAGTAGGATATGTGTGAGTGGCCATTTTCATAAAGATAAAGCGCGGCACGCTGGTCAGATATTAATCAGATACTAGTTAATTTTAATAAGTTTTCCTATATTATTACCATGAGGGTATTTAGAAAATAGATATTAATATGATGAAAAAGTCTGCAGCAAATCTCAAAATACAGTTGACAACTGTTAAGTCGTTAAACTTTTAGACATCATCTTAAACTTTAAATTTTGTTTGCCTGTACAACTTACACAAAAAACGCGCGTTTTTTGCTCAGCGTGATATAAGCGTTTACAAGCAGCCTTAAGTTTTAAAGTTGCTTGTGTTTTATAAGAAGTGAATATTTTGTACCTACTTAAGGACCTATCCAATCTATCTACCTGTCCTACGTTAGAAATGAGCACAATAGTTTTTGCATATTTTCATACAGAGTTTCAGGTTGTGTGTGGATAGTAAGATGTGATACATGTATGTAGTAGCTGTAAATTGTATATCAGTTGTATACCGCAGGATAGTTAAAGTAATAATTACAATACAGGCTGCACCGTAGAACACAGTAAAGAGCACACGCGTCCCAAACTTGCGCCCCTTAAACTTAGAGTCGCTTAGAGTTTGAGATTGTCCAAAGTTACAAAATATAGCGAAATCAGAAATAGTCAATTTTATGTCTGTGGTCTAGTGGTGTTGCACTTCACTGTCTTGTCACTGACATCAACTCTCAAGAGGGTTAAATAAAGGATAAAAATTGTACCAAATTTTTTATTCTCTGGACATGTTTGCGTAAAATTTTGTATGAATTACGGCAAGAATAATGTACGGTAAAAATGATAAATATTTCATAATTTTTGAAAATTCTACCAAACGCTTTATCGGGTTAGAATTTTACAGGATCTAGACGCACACCCTCAGAGCTAGAAGCTTAAAATTTCGCACACGTATTCTTTTTATTTTCACGTCTGCGATATTACATATTTGTCAGTGGTGTTAAAAAAGTCAACTAATATTTTTAATCCAAACAATGTTTTTGTATAAAAACCATTTCACGGACTTAAAAGCAATAGCTTACCACTTGCACCACAAAACCAACGTATTATTTAAGCTAATATGAAAATTGTTCGCGTAATTACGTAAGCGCCGCACGTGCACATCTCCTCTCCGAGTACCTGCACCTCCGTACCTTGCGACAATTTAACTAAATATATCTGTTTCCTTGGAAATAATAATTTGTCTCCTGTATCTGTAGCAGGTCTTTTTTTAATGGCTATTATGTTGCGGTTGTTACAATATCACCGGACTATTTTGGGTCGAGCAGAGTGCTCACAGACACCTTAATAATTTCATTAGTGCGACGATTACATCATCATTAACATCTCTGAACCTATCTAAAAATATGCTGTAACCCTTGTATGCTAAATGTAGATAATAAACGTGTACGTTAATAGTTGATTTTCAAATTTCAGCAATAATTAACAAAAGCTTTCATCAATTTGTAACGTTTCAATGGTTTGTGGTCGGATGCTAGTTTCATTAATGTTTGATTGGATATGTAAAACTTTAATGTATTTCATAAACATAATATTACATACAAGGCTTTACATATTATGTTGTACAGCCAGAGAAGAAAATTGCCTTCACTGTTCATTTTTTATACCTTCTTTCAATAACATTTTAAGCGACTTTTAAAAGTTTGTATTATATCTGTCAACCTATTTCTCTTATTTCTTTATCATTTCTGTATCGATTCCTTTTTTATTTTATTTTTTTAGAGTTGAGCCCATTAGCACTAAGTCAGAATATAATGAATCTGAATGAGGATCTCAGAGAAACCGAGGAAACTCAATTTTTATGCTAACTTAGTTATACAAAAAAGTAGTTTTTTTCTCAGCTTAAATTAGACATGTAAACTAAACCAGATAGATGTTGCTGGAGGCTACGCCCGCTTAGTAAAGCTGATAAATTGATCGTGTTGGTCATAGCTTCTTTGCAGAATAGACCATCTGCCTTTCTGCCAGGCAGCTCGTAAAAGGCGCGCATAGGCTTACCGTCACTAACACTGTGACATCTGACTAGGCGGTAGAGTTTCACAGCGACTCTTATTGGTACCGCCGTCCTGCAGCCATAACGTCATGACGTGTTCCGGTTCGGAGGGTAACGTAGCCGGTAAACTTGCTTTTGCTCAAGGTCTAACATCCCGGCTACAGGTTGGCAACGCACCATTACCACCTTTGGTGTCTCTAGGCGGCGGGAATTTCTTACCATCAGAAAATCCGTCTGCTTGTTTGCCTTCAAATATCATAAAAAACGACATTACTTACTCTAAATTTTTCGTCTTAGATTTCCGTATTTACTGTTCACATTATTAGATGTTTCTGTATTTATAAATAACTAGCCTGCCCCGCGAGCTCTGTTTGGCTTCACATTGAAAAGTTAAAGAATGCTTTAAATTTTCCCATTTTCATTGCGATCCCGATTTTTCTCTTCATATAAAATTCCCCTGACAGTTACATTAACAGAACAAAAAAAGGATTAGAAAAATTAGTTTATCCGTTTAAGCTTGATGCGATAACCCCCCCAAAACAGGAAATTCACATTATATAGTTAATTTATAATTTTATAATTAGGTTCTTATATATAGCAAAATTTGCAAAACTTTTTTTTCAAATGCTTCGGGAATGTCGGCAATTAATATGGAACCCGTAATTAAATAAAATAAGAGGTAGGCAGAGGCACAACCAGGGCACCCATGACTAACCGAAGACACTAAGTCTCATAATGTGATAGATGGCAAGTCTGTCGCCAACCGGGCTTATGTCCAATCCCGAGCAACATTTTTTTTTATTTCAACCTTCAAAAAACACAATTTTCTTTTTTGTGTTTGTGTTTTGTTGTTGTTGGAATCGAACCCGGGACCTTATGAAGTCAAATCCAACACCTGGACCGTTAGACCACAGAGGAAATTAAATATAGCTTCTACTAATGCACAGTAAATTGGGATTATTTTGCTATATTAAATCCATTCGTCTTTTTTACTACAATATCTGGATGGCCGAGCTTCGCTCGGTATTTTTTTTTAATTGATTCCTAGCCAGATCGATTTGTCACCCCCGAAACCCCCTACATACTAAATTTCATGAAAATCGTTGGAGCCGATTCCAAGATTCCAATTATATATATACAAGATTTGCTCATTTAAAGGTATAAGATATACATATTTGAGACTAAGCAGTTTAGGTACTTTTGAACATAGTACTAACGAATTACTAACATTTTGTTAGAAATAAATTCAAATAAAATAGATTATTATTTACTGTTAACTAAAGATTAATAATTTGACAGTTGTGTTCAATTTACAATATTGCATGAATCGATTTTCAAGAGTAACCCTACAGATTAAAAGTCTATTAAAATGTCATATACCTACATAAATCATCGGTAAATTTAGTTAATTTTTGAAGGATAAGACGAGAGAAAATGAAAAATATATTACCAAATTAAATTTATTGAATACAAGTAATGATTCACAAATATTGCTATTTCCTTCACTCAAATCCAATCAGTGAAAGCCAAAAAATTGTCAAGAACACTGTCGAAATAGTAAATAAGAGTGGCTATTACCTTTAGCGGATATTAAGTATTAAAACTGTCACATCATCGTCTAAGAACTTTTACTAGAAGTGTTTTAAAAATAAGCCTACAGAACGATAATTATTAAAATATGGTAAAAATATTTAGCTGAATATATATAATATATAGAATAGCTGAATAAATACTCTTGTCAAAACGTGAATACTGTGTAAAGTTTGTGGAAAACGAATTTATTTTAATTTTTGCATTTATGCATTAATAATATTATTAGGATAAAAAGTCCACGCCACGTTTACTGCCATCTCGCCACCACTGCACAGTAAAGGCAGATTGAGGCATCAGCGAATCCCACACTCGGTCCCGTCCACAGGTCGCGGTCGTGCGTAAATGCATTTTCCACTACGAGAACAAAAAACAATGGATAGCCGGTAAGCTGCCACAATAATTGGCCAAAAAACAGTGGCGTATTTACATCTTTGGAGGCTATAGGCTACGGTTTTACAACCAGGAGAGCCGTGTAGCATAATTTCCAGATAAAACGTCCATAAATAAAAAATATAACTTGGCACTAGTAATGAGGATTGGTCGAATTCCCTTTCGAAATATTTGGAAATGCATATTTCGTCTAGAGCCAAAAAAAAATAAGTTTCAAAGTGGGGGTAAGTTTCACAAAAAAGGCTATTATACTCACTTTATAATTTTAATAGTTTTAAGCAAATGAGATATGCACACCAACTTCAAAACTAGGTAATAAACCAGAATGGGCTCCAGGTTTCGCATTACTTCACGTTATGGCTCCAAAAAGGGAGGAAACTTAAAGATAACTCGGTAATAAATAACATTTAAAATAGGGATTTATCTTTATGTACAAAGAGCTGGTGAATTTATGTCACAATTATTTTTCACTCTATCACGGAACCAATATTTTAGTAGTTCTTACGTATCTTAAGTGAGAATAATTTATCGTTATAAAACAAAAGATTTGGGAAAAGGATATTCACTTCTTCCACATTTAGGCAATTACTTTTGTGATTTAGTTTGACCAATGTCTTTCTTATCCTTAAGGTTTGAGGATAACAGGATCCTTAAACATTTATCAACTGTAGTCTTTGATATTTATGGAAAAGGTTTGTCAAGACTCATCTCTAACATTTCGTGATTATTTGCTTCCTCGTACTAAAGAAATATATTTTTACGAAGTGATGAAAATACGAAACCAGCAGACGGTAAGAGAGCCTGAGATGCGAAATGTACTGTTACTCGAGCGTCCGCCATCTAATCGACAAAGACCAATACGTCCCGGACTTTGTTGATTAGATGGCTGAGAATAAAATTATCACTAAATCATAACCGAGCTTGTAAGATACTTGTATTATCGCAGGAACATTAAGCGTGTACCCGCTTAATGTTCTTGCGATATTGGAAATATGTCGATTAGAAATATCATCGGAATTGTAAATTATGTTTACTTTGATGACCTACCTATAAACCTAATTACCCACCTACCTAATTACTACCTATAAACCTAATTTCATAGTATGTAAAATAAATGAAGAATCGTATTTAGAGCGCTACGGAAAATCTGTGTTGTAACGCTGGCTGAGAGCTTTGGCAACAGTGAGATCCGCGAAAGACAGGGATTGAAAGAAAGTGTTGGTATAAAACTAAACTCGAAAAAGGCTTCGAAAACGCTCCGTTAGTTTGATCATTTGGAAATAATAGACAAAATATTAATAAAACAAGTATACACTGAAATATGGTCAAAGCAAATATTATGTCATGCGAATGTGGATGGATGTTACGTTGATATTACACGATCAAATAGCTCGAGTTTTATCAAACGATAATGATATATATAATATATCATTATATAGTATGAAAAGATAATGATAGTATGAAAAGAGTAATGAGTGTGAAGGAAGCTATTTGACATTGCATGACATTTAGTACCTGGCGTGACGATACGTTCGTGTTATTACTTGGATACCTTCCATGGAGGAGTTTCATCCACAAGTATTTTTTTATTTTATTTCATAAATTTCATCTTTTTCGACGCTTTTAAGCACGTTTCTTCCATTTCATTTTCATTGGTTTCTCAGTTGTTTTTGGGTTCTTGTTGTAAGATCGTACTCTCTCATCCACTGACTTTAAACTTTTTTAGTTATACTTTACTTGGCAATATTGCTCAGATTTTCCGTCTTCTTTCTTCAAATGAAAATTCAATCAATTGAAGCTTTCTTTTGCAAACTAACTGTCTTTGTTGTTTCCTACTTTTTCTTACTTTTCCTGATAACTTTTTTGCACATATTACTATAAAAAAAACTGTAATTATTAAAAATCTTCAATACATATTTAGTAAAAAAATTAGAGTGAAATAACTCTATAAAACTTTTTATTATTCAAAGACATAAAATGACACTTCTGTAGACTACCGTCATTTCTGATGACAGCCTTGTCAATATGTGTAAGCTTGATATAACCATTAGAACTGAAAGTATGAATCTTATAAATTATTAAAGCTATTTTTGAATTTACGTTATGCATCGCACATATAGGTCCTCAAGGGTACTCGCTTTATTTGATACGGTTATTTTATTTGTTTTTTAAGCGATGACCTAGCCAATCACGAACTAATTTTGATAATTATTTCTTATTAAGGTAGGTCATGATTTCAAGGTGGTCCCATATTAATTTTATCATCCCGACTAGTTTTTTCTGAGTTATACTTAACATCACACAAATTTTCGATTATCATTAATACTGAAGTTAGCATAAACTAAAATTTATGCATTATTAAACTAAACTCAAAACTGTTAATGGGATGTTTTTAAATATTATTTAGAAGTATCTCGGAAACTCGGCTTTCTTTCGTCAATAGAAATTTGAAATCGTGATATGGTAATAAAATATTTGTAGTTGAGTTTTTGCAGTTCTATTGTGCTCTTATTATTTATTTTATCAAATTTTAAGCATTTCTATAAATCCGATACCTACCTTGTTGTTATATATAATTTAAGCAATGAAACTTTTAGAGTGTTTATCTTTTGATTAGTAACGTGATGATTTAATTGCGCTTATTTGTACTTGTAAAAGTAGCCAACCAGGATCTTCAGTGCTATGTTTTGACAATTTTAAAATTAATTCACCTCTGTGGTCAAACGCCCTGGTACTGATTGGACTGAACATTACGAGGACCTGGGTTTGAGCTCTTTGTCGGGCAACAAAAATATATTTTGTATTAATTTTCTTAAAACAACTTTGCCCGTGTTTAGGAATATCCCCAGTTGGAAGTAGGCTTGCCACCTGTCACATTGTGGGACTTGATGTCTTCGGGTAATCGTAGATGCCCCGGTTGTCCTCTTCCTTCCAGATTGGGGATATGGGCATGGAGATAATTTTCAACTAATACAGCGGAAGACATTAGTTTGATCTTTTCTATCAGTTATATTCGTAGTAAATACCAAGAAAAAGGGTACATATTTTCGGATGTGTATAATATGTAATCAGAGCATACAAACAATGGAATATCTGATAGATAAACAATTATATTGTACTACTATAATATCTGTCCGCTTTTGTTATTTACTCTGTTATTGGGGTGTATAGCAAAAAATATTGTCGATTGTCCTTTTTTTATTTTTATTGGTATAATATATATATTATATGTGTATATATATATAAAAATGTATATATATTTACATTATGTATATGTATATATGTAAAAACAGTATCTATATACATTTTGCGTGGTCTTCGCAGCACGCCTGAACAGGTGGACTAATTTTGCTAATTCTTTTTTGTTGTGTTAGAAAAAGGTTCTTATAAAACCGGTTCTTATTGGAAAAACTGGGAAAATAGAAGGGAAAATGGGAAAAACAATGCTTTAATCCATACGTATGTAAGTAGCTGTTAATGTCAAGCAAAACGAATTTCGCCTAGTCGGTTAGTGTAAAATGTTATATATGTATATGAATGTAGTAAGTACTTTTAATTAATTTCTTACTTAAAATGAATGTCAAATAAACTCATCATCTTTATAACTATGAAGCCAACGCGTCCTCACGAAATAAAAAGAAAACAACTCTACTACGCTTGCGAAAATTGTTCACTTATTCGCAATAAGCATTTTGTTTTCTTGCTATTACTGTAAGCATAGACCATCCACTGCGGGACTTTAACGCTGAACTCGACAAACCTACGCAATAGGAATGCAATGGATGACATACAATGGAGAAGTGTATTAAAAGTCTGGTTTCTTATTGTGAAAAGCCTCGGGGCTAGTACTAACGAGTATACCTCTTCCGCGCACTCGTATACGGGAGTACCCTCGAACTATGTACCTGTCTGCACTTCTTCAAATGGCTTTTAGATTTGTTTGCGCAAACTTTATCCCTCGTGTTACGACTTCGGTTTTAAAAGAATTATAACTTCATTGTTTAATAGGATTCAGTATTGAAATAGATATGTGAAAGTATTGAAAACTAAAGTATATCTCACAACAACTTGTAAGGACTGCAAGCATCGCCCTATTTATTCCTGCTATTACATTGATCTGTGCTGTGATCCATTACGCTAAAGTTACCTCAGGTAACAATTCACCAATACTAGTTTAAGCTATGTGACAGAAGTTCACTTAATTTGATGCTAATTGTTTTGTAAGCTGATGTTGCTATTTTTATGATAATGAAAGGCAAACAAGCAGACGGATTTCCTGATGGTAAAAAATTGACGCCACCTAGAGACAACAAGGTTGGTTGTTGCGTTCCCAACCTGAGGTAGGGATGTTAGGCTTCAAGCAAAAGCAAGCATATATTCACGCCAAGTCCCTTACGAGGTAGACAGAGAGTGTCGAGTGCCAAATATCATGATCCTTGCAGACCTTTCTGTCTTTTTCCACACTCACTACCCTTTTCATACAAACACACATCTCTTGACACCACCTTTAGACAAAACCCGAGTGATTCGATCAGCCACATTCATATTGTACATCTGCTTTCTCAGTCTCTCATCTGTCATTATTTCCACATGACCGAACCATTGGAACATACTCTTTCTTATTTAAAATTATTACTTTTTATTAACCGAAACGGTCTCGTTTGTCGAGTGGATTGCGTAGACGCCTAACTACATCCACCAACCGCGAGTTCGATTACCGACGGGGGCAGGCATTTGTGTGATGAACATTTAGATGTTTGTATTTCCAGATCTGGGTGTTTGTTAAATTTATTCAGGTATCTATTTAAGTATTTCTTGGTATTAGAATCGTCGACTAACACCCATAAGTCAAGCATATAATTTGCTAACTTTGGGGTTAGATTCTATTTATGTAAATTGTCTAGAGATATTTATTTAATTTGATTCCCACTCTTTTTCGGATCTTACATATATGAATAAGGTCAACGTGCCTTTTTTTTAACGAGTGGAAATCTTCATGGATACCCGCCACTTTCGGAATGAGTGGCGGGTTATGCCAGACTCCTACCGGCTAAAACCAATCGGTGACCGTCTTCTGTGCGTATTGGGTGACTGCGGGATCTCCGATGAACGCACCGCTGTCACCCTTACACCTGCCCGAAGTTTCAGAAGCCTCCTCCTTCTGATGGCATCACTTTGACTACAGCAGCAAGGGTTCACACTATGTTATGCTGCCTCACGTCCCGGGCTGCTTTTTAAGCCAGCTGACACCCCGATCAGTTGACTCACAGCCCCAGCTCCCTTTTAGTCGCCTCTTACGACAGGCAGAGAATACCGTAGCCCTATTCATCGCCCGGGTACTACAGGGCCCAAGGTCAACATGCCTGATACCACAGATTTTCCGTAGCGCTCTGATTTCGACCCCATTTGTCCTACTCTCAAGCCTTTTCCAACAGATCCAACTCTCGCTTCCATAAAGAATTGTCAGAATAAGCACCGAATCATGCAAAATTAGTTTGGTACCTGGCTGCAAAAATCGCTTTGAAATAGCTTACCTAGCATTACATTCACGCTATTCCCTGCACACACTTAACTTTCTACATCCACGTTGTACCTTCCATAGCTGCTTAAAGCACTACCAAGATATACTATTTCTTTCACTTGATCTAAAACTATATATCATTAACTTAAACTTTTACACAGTTTACGCCTTTTAAAGCTTTCTTACCGCATATGTAAAGCGATGAATATCTGCTTCATTGTAAATGGATAATTGTAAATTATAATAGTTTTAAGAGAAATCAAGAGATGTCGTTAGTGGTTCCCGTGCGAAAATCTTTCAAAAAATATGTGTTTCTCTCTGCTGGTTTTGACAACTATGCCGGATTTTATGTACGACCAGAGTACTCAGACCGACATCACTGGCTATGCGCGGATCTAGCTCTCAAGAAAGGTTGAGGTTTCTCGAAAATTAATAAAGTCTGTTAATAAAGAGATGATTAGGGATTTTAAGGTATCGCCCTGACCCTGGTTTGAGAAGATTTTATATACGCCTACTTCTATCTCCACACCTCAATAGATCATGACAGTATAACGCCTTAATGAAAATAAGATTGTGGGCATACTCTTTGGTACCCACAAGTGTGAATCCGAGTTTGTCATTAGTACGTTCTCCTTACTTTTTAAAAGTCCAAACTATATTTTGAAAAAAAAGGCAGCAAAATATAAAGTCATTCATTTAAATAATAAAAACAAATCGATCAGCTAAAACATATAATAACTAAGGTTCGCAACTAACAAAACAGATGTCGCTGATTGTACCACATAAGAAACATGATTCTAAATGAATTATTAGTTCTGCGATCAAGCAAACTGCTTTCCTGATGCTAAGTGACACCGATGGCCTACAGACACCATAGATGTTATAGATGCGTCACTGTCCTGTGATCAAAGTGTTATACTTGTTATGTAAGTCTACCGGCTACCCTACCCTCCAACCCGGAACTTGACATAGTCATTTTGGGGGCAGGAAAAAGTAAGACGGTAGATCCTTCCCTGGAGAAAGTTTCTGCACAGTGCTCATGTTGGTGGTGGCAAACCAGTGATCATCTTAGTAATGACATCGGCAAACAAGCAGACAGATTTCGTGATGGTAAAAAATTCATGCCGCCTTGAGATATCAAATTACAAAAGTGGTAATAGTAAGTTGCTAACTGGCGGGATGTTAGGCCTCGAGCAAAAGTAAGTGTACTGTCTACCTTATTCTCTAAAATAGAACACGTCAATATCAATCACTGATATGTGGCACCGATACAGGCGAGTCGCTGCAAAACTCTATTACCTAGTCAGATGTCACGGTGTTAGTGACGGAAAGCCTATGCTGTACTCTTACGAGCTGCCATGTAGAGAGGCAGATAATCTATTCAACACATGGGAGGCGAACCAACACAGTTTGGAGCGCCTAAGGTTAAAAAATAAAAAAGTAGTATCATAACGCTTATATCCCCGAAGAGTTGGAACAGGTACAATCAGGGTACTTACAACTAGCCGAAGATTTTTTTTTTGTTATTTAAAAATTGCAAAACTTAAATTTTATTTGTTTTGCGCGACCCAGGAATCGAACCCGGGACCTCCTGTAGCCAAGTCCAACACCTGAACCACACAGGCGATTAAGGCTATAAAATACAATTGCTTGATCGATACAGTCTTTATACGGCAAGATCAAATAATTAGTTTATTTAAAATTTATGTAATACTTATTGCAATAATAGCGACCCGTCCCGGATTCGCACGGTAATGAAATACATATAAACCTTTCTTTTCAATCACTTTATCTATTAAAAAAACCGCATCAAAATCCGTTGCGTTGTTTTAAAGATTTAAGCATACATAGACAGAGGAAGCGACTTAGTTTAAAACTTTATAGTTATTATACAGTGAACATGTCTCTTAATTTATAATGCTACTCATGAATCTCGATTTCATAAAAATTAGAAATTTCAATTGGATATGTCATTTTATGTGGTTCAAGACCACATAAAATGACATATCCAATTGAAATTTCTAATATAGGATAGTATAGGACTAGCCGATTATTAACATCTAATTCCTTTAAAAATATATTAATCTGATTCAATAAATTGTATTTTATTATAATGGCCCCATACTTAGTCAGACAGAAGAGCCAAACGCCGCACTCCCCCGTTCTATGATTACTATGAAATATTGCGCTCTAAAGTAAACATCTTAAGCGACAAATAACTATTTTTGACACTATAAAAGTAATTTGAAAAAAGTATACAAACTGAAACACTTATCTTTTAGGTATAGCACTTATTTATGTTCATGTTAAATCTGGTGTCGACATTTTCATAATTGAAGTGGACAGTTGGGTTTTGCTTTCAAAAAAGGGTTAACTTTTTGATTTTTTTTTATCGAGCAAAGTGAAATGAATCGTGTTTTGGAAACACTAGTCTTTTATAGTATATTCATGTTAATCTTGTCACCAAGATCCATGACTGCTTTGTATGAAAAAAACATTATACTGCTGACATATTTTATACATGGACCCTTACCTGTATGTTAATATTTCGCTTGTGCCGTTTCTATAAGTACCTACGATGACAAATCCGATTCTAATTTCTATTTTGCATGAAATCGAGATTCAAGAGTAATCTGATAGAATAACTGATAGATTAATACCCATGTGATTGGTTTATTGCATCATATCTCGTTCCATTAAACTGAGTTCTGATGCGTTCAAATGTATCGTTAAAAAATATTCAAGCTAAAATCAAATAAACAGACTACCCTACGTGCACATATTATCTGTATTTTATTCTATATTTATGTATTTATTGTTCTGTATTTTTTGTTTTTCTTTAATAATATACCTACTTCTTAAAAGCTCATGGCTATATACAAACTAGTATATTTCTGTTGAGATGCGTTGTTGTTTCTTAGAAAGCTTTTTAGGCCTTCAGTCTGGAACACGATAATGTATATCACTGATACTGAGGTATGTAGAATAGATAAGACGGTAGCTTAGACCCAAGCAAGTTGCCAATCACTTTACTACTTGGCAGAGACCTCTTTTGACCAATCCTATTTCAAGTAGCTATGCAGAGATTCAATCCGTAATTGGGTGATCCGCAAGAGAACGAGAGTAACCGACATAGTCCAGAGAGTCAGCAAGCTGAAGTGGCAATGGGCAGGCCACATTGCTTGCAGAACCAAGAACCGCTGGGGAAGAAAGGTTCTCGAGTGGCGGCCCCGCACCGGAGGACGTCGTGTTGGAGGACCTCCCACCCGGTGGACTGACGATCTGGTCAAAGCCGCGGGGAGCCGCTGGATGCATGCGGCTGGTGACCGTGACTTGTGGCGCTCATTGGGGGAGGCCTATGTCCAGCAGTGGACATTCTCTGGCTAATGATGATGCAATTCAGATGGTCTATTTATTCTGCACAGGAGACCTGGACCATTAAATTACTAAAATAGATGAAAATATATACTGGTATATTTTTTTTTCTAAAAAGGAAATAGAAGATACCGCTTCTTAAGTTGAATAATTGAAGTATAGATCTCTCTCTGAGGTTCTGACCCAAGTTAATCAAAATCGGTCAAGTGAAATCGAGTTATTTCCGCTTGAAGTAAAATGAGATTTGCATTTAGATGGTACGTTAATATCGGTCGGGCAACGCTGCGGGCGTCGGCTAGTCGACATCATCACGAAACAGGTTTATGAATACGAGCGTAGGTAAATGAAACTAATACCATTAGACAATACAGCAGCTGTCCAACACTCGGCAATTTTTATAGACACATGTCCAGACAGCTGCCAATTTACTGTTAGCTTATGGCGAAATGTAACGGCCAATTTCGTGGTGGGCGGTGATGACCACATCACCCTTTAGGTAATTAGTCTAGTAAAAAGTACTGAAAGTTAAACTGAAACAGTCTGTTTATCTTTAGTTTCAAAGCCCTTAACCGGTTTCACTTTTTACATTTGTGTGCTTGTTTGTCGATATTGTAAACACCTATTTCAACTCAGCAGCCTTGTGGAAGGAAAACTATCAGGTAAGCTATAGCGAGGCACTCTACATAAGGCTGACGACTGGTCTATGTATGGCTGATGTGATGATGATGATTATTTTTGTAGTTATTTGTGACTAGGTGGTAGAGTTTCGCAACGAATCGCCCGGATTAGTGCCATAGCCTTACCTATTCCTGCCGCCACAACATCAGTGCTAGTCGTTGACGTGTTGCGGTTCGGAGGGTAAGGTAGCAGGCAAACTTACTTTTGCTCGAGGCCTAATATCCCGGCCTCAGGTTGGCAACGGTGCGTTGCTCACCTGATGCCGGGATGTTATGCTTTGAGCTAAAGGAAGCACTGACGTTGTGACGGTAGGAATAGGTAAGGCGGTGTTACCAATCGAGACGAGTCGCTGTGAAACTCTACCGCCTAGTCAGAAGTCACGGTGTTAGTGACGGTAAGCCTGTGCTCGCCTTTTTTGAGTTGCCAGGCAGGAAGGCAGAGGGTGTATTCTGCAAAGGAGCCCGGACCAACCTGGTGACGACGAGTGACGATTATTCCAATGTCTAGCGACGGGGTCTTCACAACCAAGTCAATTTACTAATTTATTTATCCATCCTTAATACCTTGCCAGGATTTATCGAGTTCTTTTATTAATCCTATTAATATTGTAAATGCAAAGGTTTGTCTGTTTTGTTTGTTACTCCTTCACGCAAAGACTGTTAAACCAATTTTCATTAAATTTGGTAAACACATAGAAGGTAACTTGGATTAACACATGGGATAGTTTTTATTCCGAAAAATGTTTTTGTGGGACCACACGGGCAACGCCACGGGCAACAGGTAGTCTAAAATAAAATTAACATAACATTTTATTAAAGATATTAATCGATTTGAATATCACCTGTAGTGATTTAGTAGGCAGGTGGTTAGTTCGTCTTCACTCGTGCCTAAGTATACTTAAATACAGATCAAAAAAAATATTAATCTTTTGCCTAATATGAGCTTTTTGCTGCCAGTAAACAAATATTCATACTAATTTTAATAAAGAGAAAGTGAGTGACTCTGTTAAGCTTTCACGGCTAATTTGCTAGCCCGATTTTGCTGTAATTTAATATGCATGTAAAGGCTGGAAATCAACGACTCCCTAAAATGGTAAAAAGAAAAATAAAATAATCCATATCTATCTGAATACAAGCGGCTGATGATGATGATGATATCTTTACTCATAACATAACTGCAGTAGACTGAATTTTGCACATTGAAAATACAAAAAAAAATGCTGCAGCCATTATCAGAATTTTTGTCAACTGTCCTTATATCTGTATCTTGACCGCGATTAACGCCGAATCTACTGTACAGATCGTAGCCCATAGGTACTTTATGTTACGAAGACGGCTTAACACGTTTCCTGTCCTTGCACCACATGTGGGTCATTGTGAATCTACTTTCACACGTGTATGCACCATATGTGGTACACCACCGCACAATTTAATTTAATTTTAAAGAATAGGTACACGTATGCATTTCTTTTATTATGTTTTTGCTGACGCGTATGAACAACGAATTAGGAAAAACAAATGCACAATGACCGGCAGGACTTTCCTTTGCGGTTGCCAAGATATGAAAATCTCTATCCTGATCATTACAGGCGTTCCCGTGTAAAAGGGTCTGCATTGATCAACAAGTACTCTTATTTCATTTATTCATTTTTAGGGTTCCGTACTCAAAGAGTGAAAACAGATCCTATAACTAAGCCTCCGCTGTCTGTCTGTCTGCCTGTCTGTTTCCAGGCTGTATCTCATGAACCGTGTTAGCTAGGAAGCTGAAATTTGCCACTATACCAACAAATATTAAAAATTAAGAAAATAAAATATTAAGGGCTCCAATTACCATACAATAAATGTTTGTGTTTTTTTCGTATTTTTTTTTGCTTAATATTAAAAACGGTAATAGGTAGACGCTCCAAATTTTCATAGAATATTTACTTGTATGTTACCTTTCTAAATAAATAAAGTACATATTAACCCCATACAACAAACGTGTTTTTATATTATAGATGACAGTAAGGAACCCTGGTGCGCGAATCCGATTTGCGCTTGGCCAGTTTTCTTGTTTGTAATATGTGCTTCCCAGATCGGTCCGTAATTTTTTCCAATTGTTGTAGTTTAGAAATTACAGATATGCACTCGTTAAAAAGTAACCAAATAAGTTGTAATCCGCAAAGGAAAGAAACATTCGACCGTACAGGTTATCTTACTTAAACTATTATATTTATTTTCATAAAAGATATTAGTGCAATTTATAGCCTAGGTCCAACAGTTTTTATGAGAGAAAAGTTCAATGAAATAAAAATTCAAACTGTAGAAACCCAATATATAGTATTTGGAAACTTTGTGTTCACAGAAATAAAAATTGATTTAAAAAAATATGATATTTACTGCATCAATACAAGGAATAAAATAATCTTGCTGTGTGTACGTTTTGACAATTAAAAAAATATATCAAATGGAAATTATATAAACTTTTGGGATTCATTATTGATCCTCATGCCAATCTCTTTTTAAATATAATGGATTTTTATTCAATTCATTGTATTAAAATGAAAAAAAAAACACAAACCTTTGATTTTCTTGCCAGATCCTCCGGCCGCGTTCTGATCCGGTGATAGATTTTACTATTATATAAACGCATCATGGGTACCTTTTGAATAGTGTGAAATAAACTATTTTCTAATTCAATATTTATAATCACATATATCTTCACACTTCTTTCCCCTTCATTATAGGCAGAGAGTATGGCGTGCCAAGTGATCGAAGTTCGCTGGTTCGGCTAGTACTAAAACATATTTACAACATTTTGGCAATTTTACGTTCATAAATACTAATACACATTTTGAAGCTCCAGTTTTACCTTTTCATTTTGGCACGTCATACGAATGAAAAACTTTTTTATGACACTTTACAAAACGTTGGTACACGATGCGGGCATTACGCGTTCAGAGCATGGCCACATTGACGCGAATTGTAATAGAGTTTCGTCTATCCGAGTATTGTTCTATGGTTTTATTTTGAAAAAAATGTGTTTAGTAGCATATTTTTTTCTAAGAAATTTTATAATTTTATGGGCTTACTGAAAGATTTGTGGTAGCGATTAAAAGTAAGTATACTGAAGTTGGACACTAATCAATTATGGCAGGTACAAAAACTTTACCACTTTATTACTTGCACAACGTTGATGATATTATGAAAGCTCACTATTAATAGTGAATATATTTGTAACATATTTAATTTACACCCTAGAATTTAAAGTGTATTGTCTCTTGTTGTGAAACTTTATAACAATTTATATTTTTCTTTTCTCGGACAAATTCAGTGCCTGCGTTTCGATCTGGTTTCGGAATTTAGAATTATGTACTTTTGGTTTTTAATAATATTATAGTACGTTTTCTAATAAGTACAGTACGTTTTCTCCCAAATGCTTCACTTCGAGTAACATTGTCCAAGTTTTTTCAATGGAAAATTTTATGCAGTAATTTTTATGTGTATGTAATGAGAACCACGCGAAAAATCAAGACGAAAATGATTGTTGGTTTTTAATATTATAGTACGTTTTCTCATTTGAACTTCTTCAGTTAGAGTAACATTTTCCAAGCTTTTTTAAAAGGAATATTTTATCCAAGAAAGTGAGAGAGTGAATCTTTTGAAATTATATTTTTATAAACATAATTTAAGTAAGTATATGTAACAAGAACCAAGAAAAGAAATCAAGATTTTAATTACTTTTCGTATTAAATATTATACTACGTTTTCTCATTTGAACTTTTTCACTTAGAGAAATATTTTCCAAGTTTTTTTTTATTTTAAATGGAAAATTATATCCAACAAGGAGGAAAGTGATAGAGTGAATCTTCTGAAATTGACAGTAAAGTCCTTAAAAAAGTAAGTGTTTAAATTTATAAACATAATTTAATTACATGTAATGAGAACCAGTAAAAAACCACTTTTTAACCGACTTCACAAAAAGGAGGAGGTTATCAATTCGTAGCGATTTTTTTTTATGTATGTTCAGCGATCATTTCTAAACGGCTGAACTAATTTGCAAAATTTTTTATCAATTTAGAGGGATTTTACGTATAAAAATCGTCATCTTATGATGATGAGCTAATGATGAAGAGCATCCCTAATGATGAACATTTTCAGCGATAACTCAAAAACAGCTGGTCCGATTTGGATAATTCTTTTTTGTTTGAAAGCGTAGTGTCATGGCTAGGAAGTCAGGATCTGATGAAGAAATTCTGGAGAAATCGAGGAAACTATTAAAAAAAAGGGCAAGCTTAGGGTTTCTATTGACTTTGAAAAATGTTACTATTGCTTTAATTGTAGTATAATCCAAGTAGTGCTCTCTCTGTGCAGAGTCAAAACTTAAACATACATAAATATACCCAACGATGAACGAGTATTAGATTTCTTCTTGAACGGAAATAAGATTTCTTAAACGTAGCATTTCTGCTAAGGCTTGTTCATCATGGGGTTTTGTCAACAGCTTGGAGTCAGTAGTAAATAAGAGACAAGAGAGACGCTGCTCAGGCGTTTCATTCGATAGTCTGTCATTAATAAGAGACAACCGATGTTGTCGTTGTTCTACAGTTCTTTGGACAAATTTCTTTGTACGTAATTACGCTTCTTAAGCCGTTTTTCACGGCCTTCGGACGACTCTCTAAGGCGTTGTGTTTTATTCCGTTCTCAGCGTCCGTATTGCGTCTCAGGCGCTCATTTTTATACTTTCAGGCTCGTGTGCTCGACGCTTTCTCATGCGTGATGCATGTACAGATGGCCTCCCCATTATTTACCTAAAACTTGCTTTATCCACGAACCTAATTAGTATATTGCAATTGTACAACTAAAAAGCAAGAAATAAAATTATTTTTAAACAAAAAAGAAAACCGCCTCCAAAAACTCTCTAGAACTAAAAAGGATGAAATAATTTGTTATAATATAATGTGTACAAACTATATCCTACCCAAAAATATTTACAAGACCACAACAAAAGATATCGACGAAACTAACCTATGAATAAACACTTATTTTAATTACTTACCTACCTTAATTGATACTCTTCTAATACCTAACTAATATTATACCTAATACCTACACAATTTCTAATTTTTTATGTAGCAATTGAAGTCGGTGCCTTAAAAACTAAATACTAATCAATCCAACCACAAACAATTACGCACGACATACGTAGGTAACTAACCTAATAAACCTACAATTAGAATAATTATAAAATGAATGGAACCCGACAAGTTAAATCTTAAACACTACTATACTTAGGTATATTAAGTAAACTGAAATTTCAGGTGATATCAAATCAACGCAATAACAAGTAACAATGAACGACCAAGCAACTAACAGACCGACAGAAAACATGTGAATTAAGCTTTATAGTTATATAGTTTTTAGTAAAACACAACTACAGCGCGATCTAACTTTGCGTGTGGCGCCACCTCTTGAGTAATTTTGAAACTAAAATAATTGAAGGCATGGATGAATGGTGCACCGACTTCAAGTGCTACATAAAAAATAAGAAATTGTGTAGGTATTAGGTATAATATTAGTTAGGTATTAGAAGAGTATCAATTAAGGTAGGTAAGTAATTAAAATAAGTGTTTATTCATAGGTTAGTTTCGTCGATATCTTTTGTTGTGGTCTTCTAAATAATTTTGGGTAGGATATAGTTTGTACACATTATATTATAACAAATTATTTCATCCTTTTTAGTTCTAGAGAGTTTTTGAAGGCGGTTTTCTTTTTTGTTTAAAAATAATTTTATGATTTTCAATATTATAATACGTTTTCTCATTTGAACTGCTTTACTTAGTTTTAATAAAAGAAACGAGAGAGTGAATCTACTGAAATTTAAAGTCACTTGACTTTCGACTTTATTATATGGATGTCTTTTACTAGATGAGATGTCTGTCTAAAAATTTGGACACCTATCATGACCTTATACGTATAGGCTTGTAACTGCCTGTTGTTCTTATTTGGTCTATGAAAATTTTTTTTCGTGATATTGGAAGGCATACAAGCAGACGGATTTCCTGATGGTAAGAAATTCACGCGGCCTAGAAACACCAAAGGTGGTAATAATGGTGCTTTGCCAACCTAAGGCCAAGATGTTACGCCTCCAGCAAAAGTAAGTTTACCGGCTACCACACCCTCCAAACCTTAACACATCATGACGTTATGGCGGCAGGAATAGGTAAGGCGGTGGTATCAATCCGGGTGAGCCGCTGCGAAACTCTATCACCTTGTCAGATGTCACGGAGTATACCTTTTTTAATTTTGTATTTGAGCTAAGTTAGCGTAAAGATGAATTCCAGCAAGATGGAGTGATGTCAAAGGCAATCATTAGTTATGTCATGAGAATACTACAAAGGCAGCTAAACTTGATTAGCTGCTTGACGTACTTCAAACTCCTCTAAGTGCTTACACGAAATACACGTTTTCAAAGCAATTAATATTAAGTTGGTAATTCAACGCCGACGATGTGATTCAGAATCGTATTACTCAATAGGTACAGGGGGAGGGAGAGAGGTATTAGTGGTTGGGGATTATGTACCTACTTGAATTTCGATTGTAGCTTGAAAGCCTTTGAATAATATGGAATGTACATTCGAACTTACGATTAATCCTCTTTCTATGGAACTGCTTTAGAAACAATTGCGAAAATGTTAAAACTTAATGACTTTAACAGTTTTGTGGTTAATGAATTAGTTTTATCCAGATGTGGATAAAACGTTATCTTTTTGTTTGTATTAGAGGTGATAATAAGGCGGCAATTCTTTAAAGTTAGTGCGACCACACTTACTAACCTGACGTCATAAAATATGTACTTCCTCTTGTCTTATTCCGTTTGGAAGAGCAGTATAGCCGTTTAACATACGCAAGATGTTTAATATTCCAGCCCCATCTTGACAACGCACCATTAACTGTACTGTAGATTCGTGTTGGATTTCTGACGATTAGGTTAGTCTGCTTACTTATTTCCTACAGGATAGTCAAAAGAATGGGGCTAAGGGATAGTAATCCTGATCACTTCGAAAGTGAAGTAGAAAGCGTAAGCTCCAAGACTCGTGTTCGATTCGATACGATGATACGATTTCCACATTTTCATACAAGTTGCTATGTATTAGTACCTTAGATCTATACTTATATCACAAGCATATATTTGCAATTAGGTATTTTGTCCTGCAGTCGAACACTAGCTTACGGTGTAGTGGTAGTTTACATAAATATATATATATATATATATATAAAATGACTATTAAAAATATAAAAAGTGCTGTGATTTAAATGTTAAAATGCATATAAATATTTAATTTCTTTAAATTTATTTAAATATTTGCAAACCACAATGTGGTAGAATGTGTTGTATTTTTAAATATCTTTGAAACAACTTTTGAACACACATATTCCGCAAATTATTTTTATTTTCATTCATTAGCTTAAGATGTCATAAATTTATTAAGTGATTAAAGTTTGGGAAATCTAATTTGTTTAACGGAATATGCTAGACAATCCTACGAGACTGAGACTTATTCATTTAAAAATACATTCTGGTAATATGTCAACATCTTTAAGCAAAAATCATATTATAATTTTATTATAATTGCGACCGAAAAGCTACACGTGACCTTAACGTATCAAAACTAATCCGGGCAATATTACTTCTTATAAGTAAAGATATTAGGATGAAAATAGCTTGCGAGTTTATACAGATGTATAAGAACCGTTATACTACAAATGGGCCGAAAGCCTCATTCACAAAATTGTATGCCATTTTTGTAACATCAGCTGACTGACTCGTTATCGCAAACGCCATCGGTTGTTTGACGCGTAGTAACAAAGGGGAGACTGGGGTAAATAGCTAAGGTAAATGTTGTCTCATTCCTTTTTCTCCCCGTGTGGGTCTGGGCTCCTTTGCAGAAAATATCATATGCCTTCCTACCAGTCAGCCCTTAAAAGGTGAACATAGACTTACCGTCACTGACACGGTGACATCTAATTAGGTAGTGGAGTTTTGTAGCGATTGGTACCACCGCCTTACCTACTCCTCCCGCCTTAACTTCAGCCGTTGACATTATATTTTGGTTCGGAGGATAAGGACGCCGGTAAACTTACTTTTGCTAACATCCTGGCCTCAGGTTGGCAACGCACCATTACCATATTTGATGTTACTTTTTGATGTTTCTTACCATCAGAAAATCCATCTACTTGTCTTCGAATGTCATAATAAAAAAATCTCACATTTACCCTATTTAAGTTCTCATCATATCAAACAAAAAAAGTAATAAGATTAATTTACCTAGTCATCATTTTTAATTTGGTAATATATCATTTCTAGTTCAAACTTTGCATCTTACATAGTGCGCAGGGGCTGTAGTCTGCAAATATGAAGACAGATTACTAAACCTTTGTCATATTATTAATAAATATTGACAAAAGTAGGAGTAAAGTTAAGTTGTTGTTATAGTGTATATAAACTTGACTACTCCGTTAGCGTTGTAGTGACAAGTGTGTAGTAAAATCCTACATATTTACGAACCCAATCCTGAGTTTAAAAATAAAATTAGATATAAACAAATGCCTACTGCGGGCCTGCCACTGTGAAACCTATAACACAGGTGGAAGTGGTGTAACGACAAAGGCAGTGGCAAGGAGTAAGATTTAGGAATTTTCTAATCGTCAACTCAAGACTCATACCACGATATCGTAATACAGCTACTTAAATATGAGGAAAGGTTAATAGCCACAATAAAAAGCCTAATATAATTGTATTTGCAAGGATCGTAAATTAATCGTGCGTGCAAATGAGAGTAATGTATTTGATGTCTTTCAAAAATATGTTTTTAAATCTTACTTTGAATGGTACCTAGTTGTGTAACTGTATTGGTTATAAATAATAAGAAATAAAGGAATGAACCGGAAGAAACCTAATAAGTTTTGCTAGCCGTAGTTATTTCCAGATATTGATTTAAGAACAATATAGAACTAGTACCAATATTGATCGTGTATCCCCAGTTTCCCCTTCACCTACACTTGTCTCGCACCTGGGGCAGGTGAGACACCCATCAGCTGTTAACGACACGACACGCGACAATCTCGTACTGCACCCACTTTTACCAACCTAACAAAATATAACTTTAGGTAAATTTAATAAATTAATTTCGATTCAATTAAGTTCATTGAAATTTTAATAAAACAAATATATAGGTACTTATTTATTTACATGTTGAACGTATAGTCTGGACTTATTGGAAGTATTGGAAGGCAAACCAGTAAACGATTGTTTTGATGTTAGAAAGTACTCGTTTCATATAGATATTAAAGTTGGTACTTATGCAAATATATCACGGTGCTTGTGATTGCATTCATTCAAAACGTCTAAACTAATTTTAATGTCTTTTTATATTATTTTTTTGTGTTTAGGTGTTGATGTTAAAATTCGTTCTACTCGCGCCAGCCAGAACATCGAACAGAAAGAATTTGAACCCCTTTTTACGAAAATTGATGCAGGAGCATAAAATTTGGCACACTCATAGTTTATGTGTAGGAGAAGTGCAGAACGCTAATATATTTCAATAATAATGCTTATGAAGTACATTAAATCAATAAACAAAACATTACGCACTCTGCTATGCATTTGACACACACAAACAAATATATTGATGATAACGATAAAAGATCACAGATAACGCACTAAAATGTTTGAAAACAATGTAGTTGGTCTTAAAAAAAGAAGATGGCGTCCTTATCAACAAGATATTAATTTTTTTTATGGTCGAATTTCGACCAATGGGTAACCACTAGTAAGTTATAATAACATAAAATATCATTAAGCTGAAGTTGCTTGAATAGTGAGTTAGAGAACGGAAATATAGAATGTACTTCGTAAAACGTACAATTGGAAGCGGAAACTTTACAGATTTATCTTTCCCCTGACACTGGTTAAAGGATGCTACTAACTTTTCCACAAACCCAAAACACGTCACAAAATTAACTTTCAGTTAGAATTTACCAGAGATAGCGATAGCCATAAGGAGGCTTTGAGCTATGGATTTCCATATGTATGGCAATATTTATAACATATCTACGAATAGAGATAGGCCTATATGGATTTGTTGCTAAGATATTTAACTGGATTGAAAAATAACAATGGTTGCCTAGTTACTAATCGAAACTAGCCCTATCTCTTGTCTTGGATAGATTATTAATATTGGCTGTTAGTCTACAGATGAAGTTATTTGGCACAAATGGCTTAAAATATTTATTCATTTAATAAATTAAAAAAAAAGTTAATTATTTGATGTATGTTCTATATACAGGCGTCACGTTGCAGAACTGGTTTAGTATAATTACGAAGCATCCTGTATAATTAATTACCGCTGTAAACACTATATTGTATTCGCGGCATATTTCGGTAAACAATTACGAAACAAATGTTACAACGTTCAAATATTTAATATGGACGTTAATTGGAAACATTCAAATTATTAAGGAATGTTATTATGTAATATTTGTTATTATTTTATCATTTCTAACAAAACCAAGACTTAGATGGGTTCACGGGTTATCTTCACGCCCATATCCCCGAAGAAATAGGCAGAGGCACAACCAGGGCAGCTACGACTAGCAGAAGATATTAAGTCCCACAATGTGGTTGATGGCAAGCCTATCGCCAACCGGGCACATATCCAATCCCGTGTAACATTTTTTTATCAGAATATTGGAAAAATCCAATTTTCTTTTTGTTGCCCGAACCAGGATTCGAACCCGGGACCTCATGCAGTTAAGTCCAACACCTGAACCGCTAGACCACAGAGGCGATTCACGGATTATGATTACGACATACGTCTGATACGTTCTTTGGCCAAGAATATTTTAGAAAGTTTTATGAATGCCTGTCATCAGTTAAGTAAATTTTAGGTATTGAAATTTTTACTATTGATAATTGTGAAGATATCTTGACGAATTCCATGATACCTTGACGTTATTACACGAATTATGTTTTCCCAAAATCCAAATTAAAGTTTGAAATAACCCAATAAAAAAAACAAAAAAGCTTTCTATATGCCTTTAAAGTAAAATCACATTTAAAATATCATTATTACCAGTGTAACAACATGGGAAATAAAATAAATTGTATCACTACTTAGTAGGTACAGAACAAAGTCGCTTCTTCTGTCCCTATGACCCTTTGTATGCTTAAATCTTTAAAACTACGCAACAAATTTTGACGCAGTTTTTTTTTCTGAATAAAATGCCTAAACAAAAAATAAAACAAATTAAAATTAACAACTAAGTATATAAGTACTGATTTCCAACCAATTTGTAATCGTTTTAATGAATTATTTATAAATTAGGCTAAGTCGTGTAAAATAAAGACAGGTTGCACTCCGGGAATGCCGGCAGAAGTGAAAACTTGAATTTTAACATGGTGAATTTTTGATATTTTGTAATGGTAAGGGAATAATTTTGCACAAATTGCTTTAATTATCAGTATCAAAGTACAATCATTTATGAGATAATGTGGTAGAATACAATACTCAAACATAACAACACGAACAATCGCGCAAGCGCCTTGCGCCGTCTTACGCATTTTCTAACAGGTCACATGTCCTGACGCGAGTTTAGAAGTTTTTGCCCATTCTAAAGAAAGTGCGCAACACCGCTAAAGAAGTTTTCACTTCATGAAAACATTTTTGGTCTACATATAGCAAAAAATGATATAATTTGTCAAATGACAATAATACAATGTTTTTTGAGACCAGTAGATATTCACAATAATAGTAAAGATTACAAAGAACTTGAAAAATACAAGTGCAACCGACTTTGACAAAATAAGCACATCAAAATTAAGACTGTTGCCGGTGTCATAGCAAAGCCTTTTTGTCAAATAATTAATTTATCATTTTTAGAACTAAAATATCTTGATCGTTTAATTTTTTTTATTGTCAAGCCGTTATTTACAAATAAGGGGATATATTATGTGATATGAACAATTATATACCTATACCTTTAGTTCTAGTAATTTTTAGGATTTTTAAAAAAATAATGATAATGATAAGAAAAATAACAATAATAATGAACATACTGAAAACAAACGTTTTCAAAAATCTCTGTGTCTTAGGTCTGTTTCTAAGTTCAGGTTCCGTTTATCAGTCACAATGATCATTTTCAAGTGTATAAAAAAAATTAAATTTTATGGACATCCTGGCTGGCTGCATACAAAAATATACTTTGCGATCTATTCTCATAATAAATATAGATAGTAAATTTCATAAAAACTTGTCATACCGAATGACGAATCGAAAGGTTCGACTACAAACATTGTGCATTGTGTGACAATTGCGTTATTATTGTATATTTATTACGCGATTACTTGGCAAATAACAGGATTTTTTAATTTTTTTGAAAGGTAGTTAGTGCTGTTACAAATGTTAGATTATAATCTCATAATTATGCTCTTACCTTTGGGAGAGTAGTGTGGTTTGCTAAAAAAGCACAGCAGACTAAAAAGCTATACATTCATCGTGAATTAGGATTAAACTTCGAAAGAAAACTTCGAAAGTCGGGACACCTTTTTACAACGTCATCGGGTTACACAAAAAAATATGCATGTTAATTGTAATTCAAACTATCTGATAATATAGATATACTTCACGCACAAGAAATGGAAATGTCACGAATATGAAAGTTACGCTACTAACCTGAGACTGGGACGTCAAGAATCTTCACGCTATATATCCCAGAAGAGGTAGGCATAGGCACAACCAGAGCACCCACGACTAGCCGAAGACACCAATTCTCACAATGTGATAGATTACAAACCTATCGCCAACCGCGCACATATCCAATTCCGGGCAACATTAATTTTATTATAAAATAGAAAATGTACATTTTCTATTTATTTTTTTGCCAACCCGGGGATCAAATCCGGGGTCACAAGAAGTCAAGTCCGACGCCGGACCGCTAGACCACAGAAACGATGTTGTATCCTGTTAGCTTTATCGCCTATACTCATTATGTGTGATAATATGGACGAGAGAAATAGAACCCTAACACCCAGTTTGCTATCAAACATAAAAAACAGCCGTGTGCTATAAATGTATCACGGTATAAAAAATCTACAAGATGTTAATTTTACCAGCTGTAACATTACCATCTTGGAAAATAAATATGTTAATAGTGGTCAAATAAATGGTACATTTTGGAGGTCATCGCACTTAAAATCCATGTAGCTATCGACCCGTGACGAATTATTTTATCTACAAACTGATTTCAGAATTTGAATTTGAACCCTAATGCTGAGTTGGTAAAGGCCATAAGAAAATTTACTATTTTTTTAATGCCGTTTGCACTGTGATTGTTTTTGTTCGGACCCTGGAAACGCTTAATTACGCGTGCGTAACGAAATAATTTGATTTAAATAATGTATACAGGCTGATTTAAAAGTTAAAGATAAGTATCGTCGACCAATCGTGAAATTGATGTCATTGTTTGAATGTGTGAAACACGGAAACCACAAACATAGGAATTCTTTTTTATATAAAATATTTGTATTTGATATACCGTACATTTGTATATATTAACTTATATCAATATACCAATTGGGTCTAGCTTTTAACATGCTTGTTGATTTTATTTTTGATATTAAAAAAAAAAACAAAAACTCCTTTTGGGTACATGTAAACTAGGGAGAAAAATTTTGTAATTTTGATTTTGTTAATTAGGAAACATCCGTCACTACATATTTTGTTTACCTATTTTCTCTTCTGGTAACATGCTATAAAAATACATTTACAAATATTAAATAAGGATCGAGTATACATAATTATGCTTATACTCGTATATATAAGATAGACAGCCTGGTAGGCCGAGGGATTAGCGAATACGCCTAGTACCACGAACCAACAGCGATGACCAGATTTGATTCCCAACGCAGTAGTATTTGTGTGATGTACATCTATATTTCAGGTCTGGGTGTATTTATTTATTATATTTATTGAAGTATCTATCTAAATATACATAAATTATGTGTCACGTTGTTTGTACGCGATAATTTCTAAACTACTTAACTGATTTCAGTCAAATTTGCAAGCCGTATGCAGTTTGATCCAACTTGAACGACCGGATAGTTTACATTTCAATTTATTATAAAAGAATTACCATCCAAGCGTAGCCGAAACAGACAGCTTGTTTCAGTATATTTTTACATAGTTATTCACTAACATCTATAACGTAAACTTTGCTCATTTCAAAGTTAGATACATTTTTTTAAATTTGTCCAGAAGTAATCGTTTATTTATTTATCCATCTAAAACTGTTACAAATAATAATAAGTAATAGATGTTTGTGACAGTTAATTGACGTTAGTTTGTCCATGTAAACATAAATCTTACTCCCAAGTAAAAATATTATAAGCTTTTATTATTATACACAAATACATAGAATAACATAAATAGATAGTGGAATAAATTTGTATTAAATTTATTCCACTACATTTATTCTACACCCAAACCTAGTAATGTCTAGCACACAAATGTCTGCCTTCGTCAGAAATCAAATCAATCACTGCTACTGGCCTAACTTTCAAAAATGGCAATACTTACAATATTTTTGAATTTCTTGCAAAATTATGTAGCTAGTCCCTAATTATTAAAAAAATATATGATAAAAATAGCACCCTGTACGTGTGTCCTTGCTTGTATTATTTAGTAGGCAATCTTCACGCATTAACTAACAATACAATTTTCTAAATTGATGTGTTAATCATTGATACAATCAGGAAATCACAACTAGATTTATTAAATTTAACATAAATAACTTCACGTCGTCGTATTTCAAGCGTATTCAGAGAAAAAAAAGGAAATACGTCCTAAGTTAAAATAGACCAACAGCTTTCCTACAAAGCAGCTCGTAGGAGAGTCGGTTTCTTAATCATACCACGACCAAGACCAAGATTATCACTAACCAATACTCTATTGCGAAGGCTCCTCTGCATTGGTACCACTGCCTTGGCTATTACTGCTATTATGATGAGTCATGATGGTCTGTACACAATGGTATACATAGTGTATCAGAAGATTTTTGTCAATCTCTAACAGTAAAATAGGGGTGTCATGAGTTTAACGTGTATGGCTTGTAAGGCAAACAAGCAGACAGATTTCATGATGGTAAGAAATTTACGCCGCCTAGAAACATCAAAGATGGTAATGGTGCGTTGACAAGATAAGGTTGGGCTGTTAGGTCTCGAGCAAAAGTAAGCTACCTTGTCCTCCAAAGCGGAACATGTCAACGGCAAGAGCTGACGTTATGGCGGCAGGAATAGGTAAGGTGGTGTCAATTTTATTTTGCATAGAAACCTCCAAATAGAAGATTTACAAAATTCACCACATTTACAAAAATTTAAGGATAAAAATTTTGTCATTCCGTTTAAAATCAGGCAAAATTTTCCGCCATCAATCCAACCCAGTAAGCACAAGCTCGGGGCAATTTTCAAAAGACCTTGTTCACGTCAATATTATTATGCGTCATAAAAGATGTCTTAGAAATAATCCTAGCACGAAAAGACTTACATCTTTAGGGTTCCGTAGGTTTGTTATGTTCGACTAAAGTTTTACATACTTTGTAATAGTCTGTTAAAATCAGATTTTTTTAAAATTGCACCTCGCTTTTTGTTATATTAACAAATCGGAAAAAATACAGAAAACTCAATTTTTCAAAATAAGATGAAAACACTCACGAATTTTTGAGAGCGTCGTCACCGATAGCAATTTAACAAATCAAAGGAAGTGAAATAAGTCGGGAAACTTAAATCACTTCTATCTTGCAAATGATGATAATAGATGAGAGTCCAGCAACTCCTTTTACCTTTTATTGCCCCAAAGCAGTGACCGCGTCGTTGGTTGAGTGGCTAGCGTACACGTCTAACTACAGCGACCAACCGCGAGGCTTGGATTCGACTCCGGAGAAGCATTTCTGTGATGGACATTTAGATGTCTACATTTCCGGAACTGGGTGTTTGTTAAATTTATTCTGGTACTTATTTAAGCTTTGCTATGTATTAGGATCGTTGACTAACACCTAATACAAGCATATAATTTGCTTCTTTTGGGTTAGATTTAATTTATGTAACTGGTCCAGAGATAGCTATTGATATTTATATTTGTACAACATTTACCATTTTTGGGTTATGCTTTTAAGAAACTGCCTTGGTTGCTGATAGATTTCTTTCAAGGGGTTTAATACGCTAGCCTAAAGCCTAAAGCTTTTATAGTCCTGTTTGTAGGGATTTTTCTTTTATCGTTTCTTCTCCTGACTTTGCTAGATTTAGAAACTATGGTAGTTAACTAAATTTAGTTACCTTATAAAATTGTTTGTGATAAATAAATAATCTTGTAATGAGTTTCAAAAATATTGAATTTTAAAATACATTATAATGAAGAAGTCAAGGGTCATCAGTTCTGCGTATCGTATTTGACGAGTGGCAAATTGAACAAACTCATAAACACTTTGTGTAAAATAAACGAGAGGCAAACACAAATTAAAGTACCTCAAACACGGACTGATTTTAAAATCGTTTTTTTTTAATTAGAAAATAATAACTTGTATCTAGTGGGAACAAGGGCCGCAGGGTATAAGCATCGCCAGTTTTTACTTGATGACCGTGGTAGCTGAACGAAAGCAATAAAACTGCTTAAGGATTTTAATAAATTTTGATATTTTAATTCATTAAAGATATTATTACATATTACAATATTTTTGAAACTTTTTGCTAATTACCCACAGAAATACTGGTGTGTCAGCCGGTAGGACATTTCATCAAATATAATAACACAATATAATAGTTTATTTTAATATTAAATCTTATGGAGCCACGAAATGGCTCCAACAAAAGTTTTGTGTCGTTTGTTCCCTACATTTTGAAAATTGATACATACATCACTAAATGGTTACAGGTAAATCAAAAAAAAATTGATATTAGCCCCAATGTTACCACATTTGTATAGTGACGATAAGTAGAACATAACGCTATAATTTTTTTTTTAATATATACATGTACATAAAAGAAACATTGAATTAAGAAAACCTAAGCATCTCCATTCTATACCTTACTAGATATTTTCCCAAAAATTCCAAACGACTTTTTTCAAAACTTACTTTTTCAACGGGCATAGTTCATTCATTTCCTTCGCAAATGTATCATCATAATACATTATCACTCTTTCGCGATTGACTAATGATCATAATTGCCATGTTCAATTTTCTTAGCACCATATCGTTTTCATATCAGTGATATGCTTCACTTTTGAGAACCCATTGCTCTGTCATACCTTTTTTATTGATCTGATTATTTTCCATTTCATTTATTTATATTTAATATTGTAAGAATTAAATAATGACGAAAAAACCACAAGGAACCCTAAAAGTTGTTAACACATAACAGTTGTGTCCCATAAAAAGTATAATAGAAAACAGAAATTACGTCATACGTATGAACAAGTCAAAAGTAATATTTCACACGTGTCCAAAAGAATATTACCCTTCCAATTCAAATATAGCCTATTCATACACACGGCTCAAGATTGATGCGTCATATTAAAATATGTATGGTAATAATTTATTACGCGCAAAACCAGTCAAGGGAAACTTATTACAATACTGTAAAGTTGAAAATTCTTTGATTTCAAGTTTACATTAATTTGTTTTCACCTTGGAAACAAAATTAAGGGGTGCGGTTTGTATGCATTTTATGTGAATGGGATTAGTACTGTTTTGGAATATATCGATTTGCGGGATAATTTAGCGCGGTTAGAGAGGTGACGAGGATGGAAAATATTCGGCGTAAGAACATAGATGTCGAGTGATAGTGCGTAACGATAATTATTAGGGTTGTGCCGTACATTTTTAATTACAAATATTAATTAATTGTTACAAATCTACGGTCGAATTTTAGTAATCAAGGTAAAATAACTTATTGCCTTCTTGCTTTTAAGCTTTGTTGTGGCCACCTCCACCGAGAAATCAGAAAAGTGGTGCCAAAACCACATGGAAGGCTCATTGAATAGAGGCTGCTGCTCCTATGTTTGAACATTATAGGGGATCGAGAAGCAGGTAAGGATGGGTAAACAATTTCCGTATGGTGGCTTGAAAGCCTGTAAATAAGAAGAGTGGAGGGAGTAGAAAAGAGAGACCAACTTGTCCACGATATCATGAAATTGAGCCGAAAGGAGCGGCAACATATACTGCTGTTGCGCTGAAGTGACGTGAGTGGTATCACTACTGTTTTCTATTCAACTTCAACTGTAACTTCTATTGATTAAGAGTTGTGAGAAGGGAGCTGAAACAACCAGTGTAGTCAGGGCAGTGTTTTGACAGTTCCAGTACCTACCGAAAGGGTGAGATTTTAGTCGAAGAGTTAAAAACGCATTTTTTATGTTGAGTATATCTTAAAACATTTGTACGTAACATAAATATAGTAACGAAATATAGTTACAAAATATTCATTACATATAACTAAAAAGTACACATGAGGCTTGTTATACAATGGCAAAATATAGTGGCGGCTTATACATGTATAATTTAGAAGTAGATATTATTATGCTTAATTAGATTGCAATTGTGTACAATTTGCTTTACAATGTCTAATACAACACAACGAAAAAAATAAAAATTATTAATAAAAAGTCAAAGTTTTGATAAAAGTTGATAATGGATTATGTAAGCTTACCTGATGTTTGTACCACGAGTATTACTACAAGATTACAAAAAAGGGCCTTCCCGTTTTTTAAAGAAAGGCCATATAAATTCCTGTTACGAAAATCTAGTTCGACTAAAACAAACGCGATCTTTTTTCTTTCTTTAGGTTTTGGCCTTCACGTTAGTATATAGCCATTAGTCAAGTAGAAATTTGCATCGAATTTTATATCATTTTCGTCGTCAGGAAGTCATGTCAGCAGTCAGGCTCTTGGGTAAAGCGGTGGCTCATTACACAAGCTCTGTAATGAGATTTGGCGGCAACGAGGAAATACACGATACGCCGATTTCTTAGTAATTATTTCATTTGTGCTCTATCACTGAACAAAATCGTACAAAATGCCACCAAAATTGACTAATTTCACTCAATATTAACACGAAATTCAATAATTATGAAAAAACTTCGACCATCTTTTCTCTCGATGGTGCCAAAACTCAAAACGCGATCTTACTGATATTTAGGATGATTATCATTATCCATTGCGGAGACGCCAGACTAACATCCAATCAGAATAAAGCTAGTGTTGTCCATTAAAATAGTTAACGGATTTGTACAGATATTAATGTAAAATCGAAGTAAATTTTAACTGATGAGTAACAACTAAAAAGTAAATGATTCCAACACATTTTTTTTGCGTTAAATTATGAATTCATTATGAAACTTCATAGAAAATCACTTTGGTACATAAACTGTCATTAATGTAGAACATAAATTTAAGCAATAATTACGTTTCAATGTATTATAGCATTTTATGAAATAAAATCACATGGGCCATGTATCGGAATATTTGGTAATTAATATGATTTTACGTATAATTCTTCTTTGAAATCTTAAAGATTATCATCTATCCAGCAATAATGTGTTTTGTTTTTGTATGATTAATTACAAACACATACTTAACTTTGAAACTTTTTCATGGCACACTTTTTTTTTTAAATGTACATTTATTTTGAGAAATACTCCCCACATGACATGACCATTAATGTTAAATCCATTGATTTATGAGACGAGATTTTTTTCTTGAAAAATATTTTTATAGTAAAATAAATATATTAAAGGTTTTAATAATTCGGAATCGATTACTCAATGACAATACTTGTAACGGCAGCGATAGTTCTTTTAAGATTTTTGAAGTTATACTTCTTTTGGCGCGTTAGGAAAAAATGATGAGGGTAAATTTTTACGATGCGCGCGCACACCGTCACGAAAAACCGACATAATAAAGTTAGCTATAGATAACATTTTAGTTTTTCAAAAAAAGGTACCAACAAAGTAAAAGTAAGGACATTTACGTATGTTTGCGTGAGAACTGACTGTATTCACAATATTTCTTTATTTCTATGGTTAGTGTCATTTTGTCTACAAATGTTAAATAAGGCAAAAGAAATTTTTTTTAAAAAGATTTTTATCTTATTACGCCGAAGAAATATGACTTCTAACGCATGTACATAAGTACACACACAATTTGTTATTTATACTTTTTATATTTGAATGTTATCGTTTTATGTTTGTCTATGATTTACTCTAAATTTATTATTAATTTTTATAATACTAAATTTTTTGATTGACGTATCAACTCAATGTAAAGTTTATTTGTAAAATAATATATTTATATTGTTTTATGATAAGTTTATTTATATTCATGTGAAAATGTTATTTTGTAGTTTTTAAATCCATCCTTCGTTGGTACCTTGTACCAACTTGTACCAACTTGTACCTTGTACTTGAGGTCACGTGTATGGAATTCAAATCTAAGGTTATAAGCGTTCATTTAAGCTCTTATACTTATTTGTATATTATATTTTATTAATAAACCCTATTTACTGGGTATTACTAATTTTTCTAAACCTTTTAAATATTTAAGCCTAATCTTTTAAGCGCTTAAAGCGATTTGAATTATGAGGGTTTTTACAAAATAACTTGCAAGTAAGCACTTTGTAAGGGTAAACTTTATTTTCAAAGCGGTAAGGAGCAGCTTTTGCTCAAATCTGTTTGCGAGCTTTCCATTACAACTGGTGGTGTTTTATTATTTTATTTTTTTAAGTACATAATATTTTGTCATACTAAAAACTTTATTTTGGAATATCTAACCCTAAAATATTCGGATTGATAAAGTGAGACAGTATACAATTTCTTATTTAAATTGTACAGTTTTATATGCCGGTCTATAGGCTATCTCTCAGAACAAACTTCGTCAGAGTTAAATACTATCTGATCTGGTTGAGAATATATAAGTTTAGTTCAGGTGGTTTCCGGGGATACTAACTGAACCACGACAGCTGCTCCTCAGTACTCTTCTACGGTAAAGAGGGAACACGCGGAGCAGACAGGGCGATTGGGCACTAGTCAATCACGGGTTGATGGCGGATAGCTTTCGGGGGAGGAGTTGAGCTCTGTCATCTAGCCCGATATTGCCACCGAGAGCTCAGAGCTGGATTAGAGGGCGCCGTGTCTCCGCGCACCACTTCAAACGATTTGCAGGCCCTGTTGAGTAGGCTGCGTAACGGAGACCGTGAGATCCAAACGCCATCGGGTCAGTGGATGTATGCGAAAGTGTTACCATAGCTCTGGTTTCTGAGTTTTATTGAGTAGGAGTCTAACAAGACCCGTCACTTCCCCCGAAAGTGTCGGGAATCCATGACGAGTTTCAAACGACAAAAAAAGAATCTTCTATGTAGACCAGACCATTCGCTTCCCTGACTGACAGCTTTGTAATCCTTTTATGCGGTAAGACACTGACAAAATTAACGGTTTTACTGGTGACGAGAGACAACTACAATCTATACACATCAAAGGTGTTATCGATAGTGTTATACTTAAAAACCGACGGTAGTGGAGAGCCGTACAGTGACTTTCGTCGAAGTCGACTTCTTCGGCGTCTCTTATGCTGAACAGTCGCTGGGGGAATGGCGATTTAAGGTGGGTGATACATTCAATAAATATTTTTAAATACAGTAGTTTTTATGAAATGACAAAATAGACCCAAATTCATCTCGATCTTAAAAATATTCACTCATGAACACAATCTTTTGGCCTCTTAGTAAATCCATCAAAACCATCATCAATGCCATGTTTATTGGGAATCGATTTAAACTATAATTACTTTCATACGTCCCACCTATTTCTTATAACAACATAAAAATTGCCTTGTCAGATAACTTTCCTAATTAAGGAGTAGACTAAAGACAATACTGTAACACAATATAGCAATAATGTCTTACATTTTTGCTTTAACAACCACTTCGGTCTGTAAGGATTAAGTCAGAAAGCTTTCAAAGTAGGTGCAACGCACATTAACGGTGTACATAGACCAAGTTTATCCCTTACCACCAGGAAAACCGTTTGTTTCGCTGTATTATGCCAAGAAAAGGTTGTAATACCACCTAGAGTGAGTTGCTACAAAGCGCCACAGTAATTTACGCAGTAATTGAAATCCATCAATGACAACCCTACGCTTGTTTATTTTCCGCGAGCACCACCTTAACCAACAACAGAAGATAATAAATTTAAGCAGAATTTGAGGCCGATCAGTGACAGCCCTAGGTTTGTTTATTTTCTTCGAGCACGGATCGAGGAGTGACGCATCCCCGGGTGACTCACTTAGTTTATATAAACTCGATATAATGAACCGACTGAACCAGATCGTCCCCACTCTTCTTATTTTATTACTTCCTAGTATGTAGCATTTTGAAACGTGTTTTGAATATCGTGTTATTATTCTTCCCGACAGTGACTATATAGGAGGTGATGAGTTCTTTTGCCAAAAAAAAAGTATGTCTGTATGTGGGGAACAGATTGCAAATAGCGCACTGTCTATGCAATACAAAGAATCACCACTGAATAAAATGTTCGGTTAGAAGATTCTTCGACACACATCTTTATACAACATTGCATATATAGTTTTTTTTTTGTTTTTTTACTTTTGACCCAAAAGTTGACTCGCAGTAAGCTCGCCTTTATATAAAATTGAATGCTAATATGGTGTTTTTACAAGAAAGTTGAAGTAAATAAATAAATGTTTCTGCACAAATTACACAATTTATCCAACCCCAAAGTAAGGAAAGTTTATTACAGGTATTAAGCAACATAGATTTACTGAAATAATTACCAGAATAAATTTAATAAATAGACCCGAAAATACAGACATCTAAAGTCCGTTTCCTTAAGTGTCCAATTATGTGAACAAACAGTACTTGTTAGAAAAATATTGAAGTTTCACACCAATCATACACAAATGTCGGAGTATTCTTTAGCTCTAAGAGGAACGTTTAATACTAAAAACTGTTTTAAATTTACCATTTTAACACAATAAATTTACATACACCTTTTATAAAACACAATCGATGTGTACAGATCAACTGTTAAGTGCTAACTTCATTCGACAATTTCTATTAATTTTGTTTAAGAATGTTTTGCTATAATTTCTGACTTTCACTGGAAAGAGCACTTCATCGAAAAATGGGCTTATTTTCTTTTTTATTTCTTTCCCCGATGAAAGAACAACCATGTGCTTGAATAGGTAACACTATGAATTATGTGTCGAGGATTTTGTCTTTGCTTCTTATGTTCGGGTGCCGGTAACAAGTGATTACTCACCTACTCTGACTTCGAGTTTCACTTAAAATGTGTTCTTGTAGCGATGTGCCAGTAGCGGGACGCTGCAACAACTTGTGTTAGATGTGTTCATACAGGTATCAGAACAAATCCTAAGTCACTTTACTCCTTGATAAAGTTCAACTTTATCAGAAGGTCGATTTAATTTTAGTTTTGAAATTTTGCTTTATAATCAGAATAATCCTTATGTCAAATTACCTCAAAATGTTTTCATAATCACTGTCATTAAGATCTCGTTTGGCCTGTATTAGTTTTTGTTTAGCTATTGCTTAGAATATAAACAAACTCGAGCATGGCCACTTTATAACCTTCTAAGTACTAAAACCACATAGTCAAATTTACGTCTACCATGGCCAAGACATTAGACAACTGCGACATAAAAAAGAATGAAAATTACATGCACACTACGAAAAAACCATTCTTAGTAAAAGTAAGTAAAAAAATAACTTTGAAGTAGCCAGGTGTAGTCAGATAAAATGTTATAATCACTACATAGTATAAAACAAAGTCGCTTCCTCTGTCCCTATGTCCCTTTGTATTCTTAAATCTTTAAAACTACGCAACGGATTTTGATGCGTTTTTTGTAATAGAAAAAGTGAGTGAAAAGAAAGGTGTATATGTATATTTTATAAACGTGCGAAGCCGGGGCGGGGCACTAGTGTGTCTGTAAGACTATTGTGGTCTAATTAGCTACTATTTTGTTTTATTTGTAATTTTTTAACCTATAATTTTTTATCATTTCTATGAAAATTGCAGATTTTAAAAACTTCGTTAAATAAAATAAAGTGAACTTTTGTAAAAATAAATACATCGGTAACTTTTAATGCGAAGAAGGACGCAAAATTGTGTCCACAAGACACACGTGGATCATTACGGCTTAAAAGTAATTCAACACATTGAATCTGCTAAATACCGACTCCAATTTCATTGCCAAATCTTCATTTTTTTATGATATTGGAAGGTAAACAAGCAGACGGATTTCCTGACGGTAATGGTGCGTTGCCAACCTGAAGCTGGGATGTGAGGCCTCGAACAAAAGTAAGTTTACTGGCTAACTCATCCTCCAAACTGGAACAAGTCAACGTCAAGCTTTGATGTTATGGCGGCAGGAATAGGTAAGGCGGTGGTACCAATCCGGGCAAGTCGCTGCGAAACTCTACCACCTGGTAGGATGTTACGGTACCAGTGACGGTTAGCCTATGCTCGCCTTTCACGGGCTGCCTGGTAGGAAGGCAGATAGACAGAAAAAATATGCGGTAATGAACATAATTCAAGAAATACTGATCGGATCTTGAACTTATCCATTTAATGTATGTGGGACTACTTCAGAACAATTACTTTTGGTCTATATGATAGTTATATTTGCATTTTTTAAATATGCTACTTTTCAAAACTATTAATACTTATTGTATAACATTTTTTTGTTGAAAGTCTTAATTATACATGTAGTTTTTTTTAGACTATTCAATTTCTTTAAAAGTTCAAGCGGTTGGGGGTTAACACAAACTTGGCTGTGACATACCTTCGCACTAGCAGTCAGAAGGATATGTCGAATCTCTGGATTTCGTTTTTACCCATACGTTTACGAAACCCTGAAAATGTGTTTTTTGGGATTTCGTAACCAAAATTTGTATTTTAGGGTTTCGTGTCGAAGTTGGTCTAACGATAAGGAAACGATTGGGTTCTTATACATTCGACTTTTGACTGCCAGTGCGTACGTTACAGCTACTATATTTTTTTACTGCCTACTATGTTTTTCTTATTTTTACCGCCTCGTTGGTCGAGTGGCTAGCGTACACGCCTAACATCACCGACCAACCGCGAGGCTCGGGTTTGATTCCCGACGGGAGTAGGCGTTAGTGTAATAAGCATTTAGATGTCCGCATTTCCTTTCCGGGTCTGGGCGTTTATTAAATCTATTCTGGTATATACTTAAGTATTTATTTGTATTAATATCGTTGACTACCACCCATAACACAAGCATATAATTTGCTTACTTTTGGGTTAGATTCAATTTGTGTAACTAGTCCAGGGATATTTCTTTTTTTGAAAAAAAAATGGCATGCCATGTAGCGTGCTACCTGATGGAAAATACTCATCACTGCTCATAGACATCTGCATGCCGGTCGAAGAATCGACAATCTCTTAATCTCTTCCTATTCGAAATCTGGCATAAGGAGGGTAAATTGAAATTGACATTTGCATAAAAATGAATAAACGAGGGACTGAAACAAATTTGAATCAGCAATACATCGCCTTCGTGTCTAATAAATAATTTCAAACGTTCTTTGCTTTTTCACAGATTTTTCCGGCGTCAGACCAGACTTCTTGAGGTCCCGGGTCCGATTCCGTTAATTCCATTAGTACAATAACGTTGCCTGGATTGTATATGTACTCGGTAGTCGGTAGGCTTACTACCTATCACATTGTGGTACTTAGTGTCTTCGGCTAGTCGTAGCTATGTAGTTGTGCCTCTGTTTACCACTTATATGGTATATTGGGATATGCTCTTTTTTTAATATATTAGAAGGCAAACAAGTAGACGGATTTCCTGATGGTAAGAAATTCCCGCCGCCTAGAGGGACCAAAGTTGGTAATGGTGAGTTGCCAACCTGAGGCCGGGATGTCAGGCCTCGAGCAAAAGTAAGTTTACCGGCTACCTGTCGTTCTAACCGGAACACATCATGATGTAATTGTGACAGGAATAGGTAAGGCGGTGGTACTAATCCGGGTGAGTCGCTGCGAAACTCTACCACTTAGTCAGATGTCACGGTGTTAGCGACGGTAAGCCTATGCTCGCCTTTTTGAGCTGCCTGGCACAGGAAAGCAGATGGTCTTTTCTGCAAAGGAGCCCGGACCAACACGGGATCATGAAGATGCTTCTTTTCTGTTTCGAATATCGTAGTTCTTCTTTTAGCTAAATGATATACTTTTTTAGCTCACTCTAAATGATATACGTTTTTTAGCTCACTCTAAATGATATACTTGCCTATTGAATATATATTCCACAAAGTGCCGACGGCAGAAAGTATAAAATGCGTATTGGAAGTTAATGTTAACTACGTAAACTTATCAATGGTGAAGATCGATCGTCGCGGATTCGGGGCACGTTCAATCTTTTTTTGCATTCGGAAACTATTAAGAGTTTCTACAAAGACGATACATTTGAACGGATCCTGGAGTTTAGGATGTATTGAAAGAGCGATGGCTTCATCCATCACAAATTGAAGGGACTGAAGCCGGGTAGATGGAATTCGAAAGAGATTTAGTGATTGTGCATACTATGACGACCACCTTCGAGGGGTTAGCGTAAACGATACCACCGATTAAATGCGAGACTCGGGTTCGATTTCTGACGAGGGCAAATATTTGTGTGACACATTTAGACGCTTACATTTCCGGATCTGGGGGTTAATTTATTCTAGTATCTATTTATGTATTTCTATGAATTGGTATTGTTGACACACACATATGACATGGATGTACTTTATTTGCTTTAGGGTTAGCTTGAATTTGTCTAGACATTTTTATTTATGTAAGACGTAGGTATTTCAAAATTTTTTTTCAAGATTCTAGTTTAATACCAATATCTAATGAACATTTTTTAAGCAGATGAAGCGCTTGTTGCATTGTTGTTGCAAGCACGCAACGAGCAGATTTCATGACAGCAAGTATTTTTTATATAATAGAAAGGCAAGCAAATGACGTCTTTAAACACCAAAGATAGGTATGTGGTAAATTTTAAGCCAATTGAAAAGATGCTGTAAAAACTGATTTTTTTCAACATCTGTTTTTGATAAAATACTAAAATATGGTGGTAATGTTCATTTATTAAGCGTTAGTTAGCTCTATATTTCGCTTATTCTTGTTAACTTAATAGTTTCTGTTTTTATGCATGCAAAAACAGTACTTACTTTTTTTGACTACGGCAAAAAAAATCCGTCGGGAGTAAGTTCGGACGTATTTTTAAATCCGCTTTTGCTGCTCTAAGAATAAGGTACATAAAGTAATATATCCGATCATTGATGCTCTATAACATATGGAAATAATAGTTTCATACACTTTAGCACACTAAATGATGATGCTTAATGATGCACTTTCAACTTGGGGCGTTAAGGCTATTGTGCAAGTTTGTCGCTTACTTCCAAACGAGCACTGAAATTATGGTGGCAGGAGGAGATCAAACCCCGCCAAACTGTTGCAAGTCTACTATCCAAACAGTCTGATTCGATGCGAATGTAGCATAATCAAGCTTTTTAATTACTAAAGTCGTCATATCCCTTCACCTTGTTAATGTTAAGGTATGTATGGGTGTCGTATGCCTGCTGTGTATCACGAACATATTTATGATGCCATATCCGGATTGTTCATAGTCTAATCTATCAATAGTTCACATCGCTACTCGTCATTGTCCACATAAATACTTAATGATCCGTCGTGACCATGGTCTATACTTGTAACGTCTACATTATTATCATACTTACTGCAAATTTTAAATAAAGAAAACAATTTCCCCAGACAGGATTTGTACCTTTGGTTTTAAGCCGATGAATGCTCTAACCATTTGAGCTACTGAGGATTTAAGTCCTGTGGCGAAATTTTTAAATCCTTTCTTTACCGTTAACGTCTTATAGAAACACAGTTCTGAGTACCTACTAAATGAGTTCATCGTTACAGACAAAATTCACATTTATAATGGCCATAACTTTCGTTTCTCTCAAGGCAATTTTATTTTAGCACTTCCCTGTGCTTAGGTTAAATTTCTAAATATTTTAAAGAAAGAAAAAATTTAGATTTACACAGGGTTGGAACCAAGTACCGTTTGGTCTCAAGCCGTCGAATACTCTAACCATACTTATGTAATTCGTATACCCACCTAATAATTTAAGCGTAGTAAAAATTAGAACCCTAAAAAACCGACTTCGATTGCAATAAGTACATCATCTACGCACACAAAAATAAAGTTTTTTTTCGATCGTCGTATAATTCCTCATTAAAACCAGATTTGGTGGCAATGCACAAAAAAACGCTCTTTCAAATATTTTTTTAAATTGTTTTAGAAATTATGAAGAAATCTATTTCCAAACAAAAAAAATATAGTAGTCGCACATAATATAATCTCCTCCTCATCAGTAGTTGGTTAAAATCAAATAATACATTTTTATGGTGAGATATATTTTCAACTAAAAATAGCATCCTTGTATGAACACATCCAAAGCCAAAAGGCTGTAATGATCTAGAATTCCCATTGAACGAAGTCGATATTAATAAGTAGGCGGGTTCCAAAGACCTTTCACTATCTTTTATATCGTTTGACAAATATCCCTCTTAATCATCCATCGTTCTTAGAGCTGGAAGCTACTCCCAGAGCATCCATTACTAATACCACAAGCTTAAAGTGAAGTATCAGATAAAATATCTAGTCGTTTTGAAAAGTAAGGAAGTTTGCTTTGAAATAAATGTAGTAATTAGGGCATTATTTTATAAATCAAAGCTTGGATTGCAGAAAATGGACGACTTAAGATCAAGAACGACGCAAAAAAGTAGTATTTAATAAAAAAATGAAATGTGTCAATGTCAGTACGTAACGGAGACTTTCTAAATATAGTATAGGAGTATCACGATTGCATGATTGGTGGAAATCTAAACTACAACTTGTTCTTCTGTGTACAAAAAAGAGTTGGATTCAGCTAAAGTAATGAGTAATAGTAAGAAAGACATAACGTAACTATAAAAGTAATATAATATTCTTCAAGTTATTTAATCGCCTCTGAGCTCTAGCGGTCCAGCGTCGGACTTGACTTCTTGAGTTATGCCTCTGCCTACCACTTCAGAGATATGGGCGTGAAGAACCATTTACTTTAATTTTCTCCAAATTAATAAAATTTCTTATATAAAAGGTTCTTGAGCGTGCTCGAAATCAATTTGGAAACGACAACTTTTAATATTCCAATTGTGGCTGTTATAAGAATACCTAACCCTATTGACTTGAACCAAATAATGCCAGTTTTAGAAAAGAAAATGTTATTTAAAATTATGTTAGGGGCTGACCGGTGGAATAATATAACATAGAAATATAATATCATCAAAAATTTAATTGACATTTAGAGACTGAAACTGACTACAGATAATATATTGTTTTGACATGAAGACAGCGCCACAACGCTGAAACTGGAACTAAAGCTATCGGGCCCCTGGTGCAATGTTTAAAATGCAAATTAAGTGATAGTTAACATGCGTGTATTGAAATTAATATATTATGATATTGTATGTGACAAATTATTTTATATTTGCATGTAAACAATGTAAACAATGACGTGCGGTCTTTGTTGTGATGTACCTCAATTTAAATACTATAATCTATTCAAATTGATGGGTTTAAATTATATCTTTATGAGAAAACATAACCTTACAACATTTAAATTTTGAAAATATAGTGTTCGTGATACAGATTTCAGCGCAAAGTATTGAATGGATTATTTTAGCCATTGGGTAAGTAAGTTTTTGTAAGATCCAGGGTGAACTTTTTACCTCGTGTTGGTCTGGGCTCCTTTGCAGAATAGACCATCTGCCTTCGTCCCAGGTAGCTTGTTAAAGGCGAACATAGACCACGACATCTAACTAGGTGGTAGAGTTTCGCAGAGTAGTAGTAGAGAGTGGTACCTACCGTCTAACCTATTTCTGTCGCTATAACATCAACGCTTGCTGTTGACGTGTTCCGGTTCGGATGATAAGGTAGCCGGTTAGCTTAATTAGCTCGAAGCCTAACATCCCGGCCTCAGGTTGGCAACGCATCATTACCACCTTTGATGTCTGTAGGTAGCGTGAATTTCTTTCCATCACGAAATCCTTTTGCTTGTTTGCCTTCCAATATCATAAAAATATGACCAATTAAGTTAACAACATTTATTTTTTTAAATGTCACTTTCAAGAGTAAGTGGGCTGATAAGACGAATTTAACAATCCTGAAATAGCATAAGCACGTAGCGATTTGAAATATAAATTGTTTTATTGCTTATTTATAATAAATACCTTTTTAGAAATAAGCCCTCATTTCAAATAATATCACAGTACGTTTTGATATTTATTTATTGCCGCCTTCACATAGCTATCACAGTATATGATACTGAAATTGGGTCACGTCATCTCCCGAAAACCTTCAGAAACACCCTATTTATCAATCAAAATAACATCCATTAAAACAGAACACCCTCTATACAAATAATAGCATATATTTAAACATTATACAGCCCTCAAAGCAAACTGCTGGCTTTCGCTAACAGCCACGGTGGAAAACAAACAAACACGTCGATATTATTGGTAGTGTAGGCCGGAAATCGGTGACTGCCGGGCCTTGGCAATATCCGCTTGATACAGCCTGTAGGTATTGGCTAGGGATGTACCGTGAGCGTAACGGATATTTGTAATAAACTATCTGTGTAGTGAATATTCACGTTCAACATATTGATATACGAAGCTTCCTGCTAGCCGTCTATAACTGACTTAGGCGGCTAGTAGGAAGGCTTCGTTATTTCAAATTGTATATAAACCGTTACCACAATTGGCTAGTTGACATTTATTTAAAGGAGTCTGAATTTATTGATCCACTGTTCCACTAGCTATTTCGACAATAATTATTTACATATTTTTCTGTCTTAAAATCAATAAAACTTTTATTTTGGGATTCTTTTTGACATCCACATGTAAAAACTCTGGCAGTCATGATGGCGCATCAATTGCCTTTATCGATTGAAAGCCATATTTATAAAAGAAGAAGAAGGCTACCTGTACCATGATATCATATTTTTTTTCAAATACGTTAGAGTAAATCTTCAAGTGAAAAATTGATTAATTAAAGAAATACCGATTTCAGTAATAATTAAATTTGAAATACGGGTTTTGGAATGTTGAAATAATCGATTTTTGTGTAAATTAACTATTTGTACTCACAATCCTTTTCTATATACAGAAATGTAATCTAGCCTCTTTGATCTCCACTCCACAGACCAACGATGTCTTATTTCGGTATAACTCTTGAAAAAGGTAGGTAGATAAATAAATTTATTTCTATATCTATTTAAGTATTTCTATGTACTAGTGGTCACCCATTCATTTCATTCAACGCCATTTTAATTTCTCAAGACTAACTACTTTGTTTCCAAATATTTATTTATTCCAATATATGGTGCGCCATCTGTGATCTTTTATTGTTATCATCAACATATTTGTGCGTGAGTGTCATGTTACGTGTAATGTTTTATTTTTTTTGAATTAATGCACTTTATAAACATTTTCTTTAAAAAATATTGACGTTCTGCATTTCTACTACACATAAACTATAAGTGTGCCAAATTTCATACTCCTCCGTCAGCGCAATTTTTGTAAAAAGGGGTCCAAAGTTTTTACTTCACGTATTCATATACGAGGGTCAAACTGAAAGTTCTTAGAAAATCAAAAACTAAGCATTCTAGCAAGTTATTAGTTTTATTATAACTTTTCAAAATAGCGTCCATTTACATCAATACACCGCTGCATTTGATGGAACCATTGAGAAAAGCACCTTGCCCACTCGACCTTAGGGGTCTCTTCGACGGCGTTTTGAAACGCAGCCACTGCTTCTTCGGCGTCCATAAAATGTTTTCCTCGAAGTTTTTCTTTTATTTTCGGGAATAAATAAAAATCGCAGGGTGCGAGGTCGGGGCTATACGGCGGGTGACCCAGTAATTCCACGTCTGAGGTCGCCAAATAGTCGATCGTTTGCCTGGCGGTGTACGACGAGGCATTGTCGTGATGAAGGAGGATCCTGCTGCGAGGTCGTTTCTCTCGAACTTTTTCCAAGACAAGTGGCAAACAGTTGTTAGTGTACCACTCTGCATTAACCGTTTTCTGATCCTCTTTATTGTTTCATTAACTGTCGCGTAATGACCTGTCTTTCCGAAGAACGAGGCCACCATCTTTTTTCCAACACTTCGACCTCTCTTCACTTTAGTTGGCAACTCTTCGGAAGGAAACACCCACTGAGCAGACTATCTTTTGGTTTCCGGATCATAACAGTAAATCCAGCTTTCGTCACCCGTTAGTATGTCGAACACAGCATTTGAGTCACCTCCGTTAAATTTTTGGATCATTTCTCGGCACCAATCAACACGGCGGAGTTTTTGAGCCTCGGTCAAATTATGCGGTATCCAGCGGGCACAAAGCTTCCTGACCGCTAAATGTTCATGGAGGATTTTGTGCACTTGACTCATACCTATGCCTAGACTTGTCCGAATCTGCTGATAGGTCACGCTTTTGTCAGTCTCTATCATACGCCGCACAACACTGATATTGTCTTCAGTCGTCGCTGTAGAAGGCCGTCCCTCACGCAAATCATCGGTGAGATTAGTTCGACCACGTTTGAATTCATTAAACCAGTTGTAAACTGTGGCACGAGATGGGGCTTCATCGTGAAAAGCCAATCGAAGTCTATCATAACTTTCTTGTTGACTTATATGACATCGAAAGTCATAAAAAATCATTGCACGAAAATTTTCTCGGCTTAAATTCATTCTGATGTGCACAGACAATTTTCAATTTGCCGCCAAATCGTAAAACAAATGACAAATGAATGAAATGTATACTCAATATTATTGGTAAAGAGTTCTATTTTCAAAATTTAAACTTATTTTTTTAATATAATGCTTTTAAGTTGCCAGTTCTAAAAACTTTCTGTTTGGCCCTCGTAAAGATTACTTTGAGTGACTTTTACCTACAACTAAGCTAAAACCCATAACTAACTCAAAACCCCTTTTTTTATTTACGAGAACATAATTACAATGTGTAGGTACTTTTTAGGTTGTATCTGAAAAAAAAGCTGGTTTTTGATTTCTGTGTCGAATAAAGTAACTTTGTTTTTTTTTTAATTATTTTATTTCGTTTTTCTTTATTTTTTATAATATAGCCAATTACCGGCCCGCTCCAGCTTCGGTTATAAAATATACATATAAACCTTCCTCTTCAAATACTTTATCTATTAAAAAAAACCGTATCAAAATCCGTTTCGTAGTTTTAAACATTTAAGCATACAAAAGGAGATAGGGGCAGAGGAAGCGACTTTGTTTTATACTATGTAGTGATAAGCACACTGATCTCCTAATATTAGACGGCAACCGTGCCCTGTAGACACAATAGATGTTACAGGTGCGTCGCTGTCCTATCCTATACTCTGGAACATGACTATTAGGAGGGGGGCAGGATTAGGTTAGTCGTTATACTCGATCACCAGTGCTATTGTTGGTAATGGCCTCGCCTGTGATGAGCTGCTAGACAGCAAGATGGTCTATTCTACACGGTTTATTTTTTATTGCCCGCAAAACAGTCAAAAGTAATTTATAGAAAAACGAGCATATCTTTCAAAGAGATTTATGAAAATATGTAAAAAAGTATATTTATAATCTAATCAAGTTCAAAAATACTCATCCACGCTAACGACGTCTGCTTTTTTAATATTAAAACTACATAAAGTTAAATTACTTAAAGTTTCTTAAACAATTTTAATCAAATGAGAAATAACTTATGTGGTGACCATTTGTTTTCGTTTTTTAGTCTTTAAGTTGAAATGAATATTGGTTTGGCATTTTCATTATTATTCCAAAAGGTTGTCGTTTTAGAGACACCAAAGTTGGTAATGAGACCGGGATGTTGGGCCACGAGCAAAAGTAAGTTTACCGGCTACCTTATCCTTCAAAACCGGAACAGGTCAACGACAAGCATTGACGTTGTGGCGGCAGTAATAGGTAAATGCCTCCCAGCCAGGCAGCTCGTAAGAGGTGACCATAGGGTACAGAAGTCATTACCTTTGAGATCACTGGTAATAGAGCGCTCTGCAGCAGCTTGTCCGACTAGAGATCCCCTGTTTCTGCTGTAATAATGAATCCGGAGGTGAGAGTAGGTGGTAGACATTGTTCAATGGGTCTCAGGCCTCCGTCCACAGGACCGTCATGCATCTGTTCATATCATTTGGTATCTGTAGGCAAAAATTATTACTATTGGTATCTATAGATTGATGTATTACTATCAAGAAGCCTTGTTCTTGCTTTCTCCAACTAGAAAAACAAACTATTTTGCAATCAAGGCTATGGATGGAGAAAGAAGCAAAGTACAATGTTTTATTAATATTTGAGCAAAGCCGCAGCAAGTGCTTGTAAATAATTTTTAAACGATAACATCACGAAGACTGCCAGTAACGAAGACATCCAAAAAGTATTCGATACAATGATGAATCACAAATCAAAATCTAAACTGAATAACAAAATTTATTCCGTGCCAACTCGGATACACGAAAGAGAATTCTTGTTCCTTTTTTTGGTGCAGCTATCCAAATTTTATGGCCATAAATTTCATGTGTTTTCGGCTTTTCGCCACTGTTTCGGGGTTATTTTCGTCGGCCAACCTGCAAAACTCGACAATAAATCTTGGATACTGAAACAAAAGTCGCCAGAACATGTTTTATAATTGAAATGTATAAAGATTTTAGCAAGTTTCAAAGTTTCTTTTATCTGAAACTGAGTGAAAATATTAAAAATGAATAAATTCCAGTAGCGAAAACATTATGGAAGACGTTTTGTTTAAACTTTGACATTGAAATCTTTTGGTTAAAAGTTTATGTATACCAAGTTTATGAGGTCTTGGGTCAATTTTGTCCCCGTGTTGGTCCGAGCTCCTTTGCAGAATAGACCATCTGCCTTTCTTGCCAGACAGCTCGTAAAAGGCGAGCATAGGCTTATCATCACTAACACCATGACGTCTGACTAGGTGGTAGAGTTTCGCAGCGACTCGCCCGGATTGGTACCACCGCCTTACCTATTCCTGCCGCCATAACGTCATGACGTGTTCCGGTTCAGAGTGTAAGATAGTCGGTAAACTTATTTTTGCTCAAGGCCTAACATCCTGACCTCAGGTCGGCAACGCACGGAAGGAACGGTAACGGTTTCACGGCAAGGAAAAGGTAATAAAACATTTATTTTATTTTCTTAAAAAGTAAGATAGATATTATTAAAGAAGTGACATTGTATATTCCAAACTTAGGTACTAATTTTGTAACTGTGAAATAAATAATTATACCTGGACAAGTAACACGAATTGAATCTAACCCCAAAGGAAGCAAATTAGAGTAATGTGTCAACAATACTAAAACATAGAAATACTTCAATAGTTTCCAGAATAAATTCAACTAACACACATACCTGGAAATGTTCATCAAACGAATTCCCGCCCCGTCGAGAAACAAACCCGAACCTGGAGGTTGGTTGTTGGAACGTTTTCGTTAGGCCCTCGACCATAAATACAGTCAAAAAATTTGTTTATTTGTTTGTATATCCATTTAGGTCTCTATCGCAAAGGAGCTATGTTATGTGTGAAGATAATTGGGTGACTAGAGAGTTACAGCCCAATTTTTGTGCCCGACGCAAAACAATGGGTATTATAAGTGTGACGTGTCAGTCTGTGTTTGTCTGTGGTATCGTATCTTTTAAAAGATTTCGAGTGGTGTTTTTTATTTGAAACCTGACTCTCGTAATGTGGCTATTACGTATAGGTTTGTTGGGACATTTTTTTTATTTTGTGATTATTAATCTGATATTTAAATAGGATTCAGAAGGATACAATACAATACAATACAATAACTCTTTATTGTGCACCAAATATAGATAAATTACAAATACATCAAATAAAACTTAAATTATAAGATACACAAAGGCGGCCTTATCG
>NJDD01001469.1:115173-141869 GCA_002245505.1 Calephelis nemesis | reverse complement strand
TGGACGTCCAATGGCTGAAATGATGATGATGATAGAATAATTAAAAAAAATATACAAGCCCGCTAAGTTTCTTTCGCCACATCTTCTTAATATGTGGCAGCGGTCCGATCCGTTGACAGATTTTAGTATTATATAGTTGCGTCACAGTGCCTCATATATATATGTATTGCATGAAATAAACGAAATTCTGATTCTGTATAATAGCGAACAAATGGTAAATACAATTTAAATACTCTTTCTAATTTATGAATTGAAATGAAAAATTCATAGATGGTAATAAGTAGTGCGAGTACCCTATTACCATATTAAGTGACCTATTTAGCCGGCAGCCATATGTCCCGGGATGGTGTGAGAATATAAAGGAAAAACATAATAGACAACTTATTGTTGCTTGGTAATTTGTTTGGGTCGTGCCCTCGGCTGTTATTTATAACTAGATATATCGCTAATTTTCTTTATTTTAAGTTTGTAAAATATCTCTTACTAGAAATAACATTGCCTTTAGCCTTTTATTTTTACTACTTGTTTCATTTGTTTCTTCATTTTTAAATATAAAATTCTGTAATCATTTCGCTAAAATATTATAAATTAAGAAGTACACAGTCCTAATTCCAAATATAAATCATTATATGTTTATTTGTTATTACCAGCTTTATTTGTTAAAGAGTACAAAAAAAGTTTGACAGGAAAATAACGTGTTCAATCATTGAACCTAAGATTTTGTTACACTTCCTACAGCATTATCTATTTATCTATACCCATATATATGCTATATACTTATGATGAACCGGTAGAAAAGTGATTTTCTAATAATGAAGATGATATATAAAAAGATAAGCAAAGGCGACTTAAAATAGTCACAGAACACATGTTTAGCATTTTCAGAATTTTTGTTTGTCTATCTGTCGGCGATTCGCGCTGAAGCTACTTAACCCATAGCAACGAAATTTGGCAAGTGGATACTTCTATGGAGCATTCCGCATTTTCCAAGTTGAAAATTTAAAATTTAGAAATCTAAGCTAAAAAGACGGAGTGATATTTTTCGCAGTGTTCAAGGAAGTAAGCCAAAAACAAAAAATGATATAGGGACTGTTTGTTATTAAAAAAATAAACGTTTAAGTATCCTTTTTTTATTGAAGACCTGCTTTCAGCACCTTAAGAGTGGGAGTAAAAAATTGTATGGAACTTTCGTCAGTTTTCCTGGTAAATAGCTGAAAATTACATTCTTGTATTATTAAGATTTTATAAAAATCTTAGTCCCCCGAATAATTGGAAGGGAATTGTCTATAGGGATTTTCGCAATTTTCAAGCTGGAAAGCTAACTATAGTAAACAGGCTCTTTGTTACAAAAATTATTAAATAATTTAAACAAAACTATATTAATACATTAAATCTAATCAACATTTAAGAAATAATCGGCATCAAAAGATAGGAATAAATGTTATTCACGGACTCCGATACATGGCGCTTCTAAGTTTCGAAAACTTAAATTAATTTCTAATTTCACTTGCGCTGTCCGGTGTACCCTCACACAAGCTTTAATTAAAATTTATGATACTGCGACATTTAGATGCTGCAAATTATCTAATGCGATGAGATTTTGTGTCACAATACTTGGACGGTACTTATCCTAATAAGTATCACTATCTTCACCGGCGTAGAAAGTCGTGAAATGAAATTTAATTAATTCACGCAACCCTAAATATATTAATAAAAAATGAAAAATGAAAATGCTAATTTTTTTTATTTTTTATCAAATATTTAAACTATACTAAACAAAGTAACCTAAGGAGTACTTACTCCTTAGGTTACTTTGTTTACTTCCTTTTTTTAATTTATTGAATTGCATAAAACATCTTAAAAATTAATAAAAACCTCATTACACAAAATTATTAATTGGAAAATTTAATAGGCTAATATTAGAAATAGTATTTTTTTAAGTATTATTGCTAAAAAACAGCAAAAAATGTTTCAAGCGTGTCATCGGTCCTTCTCTCACTCATCTTATACATAGAGTTGGGACTGAGATAAAAATACTTCTCTCTCAAAACTTCTCTCATGCGCGTAGGAAGCGTATTGTTATTACGTAAATAAAACATATAATAAAATATTTTTTTTCAAATCTACTTAGGTTACTTTGTTAAGTATAGCTTAAATATTTAATAAAAAATGAAAAATTATAGCATTTTAATGTTTATGGTTTTTTTTTATGTTATAGGAAGGCAAACAAGCAGACGGATTTCCTGATGGTAAGAAATTCACGCCGCCACCAAACTTAAAGGTGGTAATGGTGCGTTGCCAACCTGAGGTCGGGATGTTGGGTCTCGAGCAAAAGTAAGTTTACCGGTTACCTTACCCTCCGAACCGGAACACGTCATGACGTTATGGCAGCAGGAATAGGTAAGGCGGTGGTACCAATCCGGGCGAGTCGCTGCCAAACTCTACCACCTAGTCGGATGTCACGGTGTTAGTGATGGTAAGCCTATGCTCGCCTTTTACGAGCTGCCTGGCAAGGAAGGCAGATGGTCTATTCTACAAAAGAGCCCGGACCAACACGGGGGAAATAAAAGAATATATTATTTAATTCGAGAAAATCAGAATTTTTGGTGATTTTCAATTTTAAAAAATTCTATAACAATTAATGGGTTGGAGATACGATAATGGGTGTAAGGACTTTTTTCATTCAAAATATTGTAGAGAATAAAAAAAATGCATTTTTTCGTGCTTATTAATTTTCATTGCTTAAACAATAACATCAAAAGATATCAAGTGTCATCTTACACTTTTATAATCAGGGATACCTCACGGAATTTAAAAAAAAAATGTGAATTATAACAATTTTGCAAACGTATGCGCCACTATGTCCTGATCTAGTATCCCATCTAACTATATTAAATTATCTCACACTTTTACTTATTCATATCAACGTTCATCAAAGTGCTTCCACGTTATCTAGCAGTAATGATTGAGCGCAGGTCCTTGCCGTAGGCAGTAAACAACATAGGCTTGTGAGGGATTCAATATCGAACGGAATTAGGATTTAATTTCCGACCGGATATTGGGATACAAACCAATTATACATACTAATGTTATTTCGGAATACAACATTGTTGTTATGTAATCGGATCATATAAATTCTATATCAATCTAAATAAAACTTATTTCGTGGTTCCTTTTAAGAATGTATGTCAACTACTTTCGAACAAGCATTCGTTGAAAGGTGTTCCTAACCTTAATCTGGAGTATTAACCTATTTGCTTGATTAAGTTTACCAGCTGTCCTACCATGAACCGAAATTTGTCCATGGTAAGCACCGAAATTATAGCAACAACAAAGGTGAGACCGTAGTACTAGTCCGGGAGTCACGTTAGGTAGAAACGAACCGTTAAGGCAGTCGGTAGATTTAGCTTAGATTGCGGCTAGGCATTATTAACTTTATGTCTACACAAACGAGGGTTTTATCTTACTACCAGTGGAGTCACCTTCCCCAGTCAAACAGAATTTAAAGTGTTCCTTAATACCTTTTTAAACTTCTGTTTTTATAACCCCGTGATGCGGGCTCATCTGCAGAATAGATGATCTGCCTTCCGTCCAGACAGCTCGTATAAAGCGAGCATAGGCTTATCATCACTCAAACCGTGACATTTGACTAGGTGGCACGTAAAAGGCGAGCATACACTAACATCGTGACATCCTACAAGGTGGTAGAGTTTCGCTGCGACTCACTCGGATTGGTACCACCGCATTACCTATTCATGCCGTCATAACGTCAGTGCTTTCCATTGATGTGTTTCAGTTCCGATTATAATGTAAACTTACTTTTGCTCGAGGTATAACATCCTGACCTCAGGTTGGCAGTACACTATTACCACCGTTGGTGTCTCTAGACGACATGAATGTTTGACCATCAGGAAATCCGTCTGCTTGTTTAACTAACAATAAATCACACTAATATTATACAGAGGAAAACTTTGTTTGTTTGTTTGTTTGGTTGTAATGAATAGGCTCAAAAACTGCTGGACCGATTTTAGAAATTATTTCACTATTCGAAAGCTACATTATCCACGAGTAACAAAGGCTTTGTTTCATCCAAATCGGTATAGTAGAAGCCAAGTCACGCAGGCGAAGCTTTGTTTCATCCAAATCGGTATAGTAGAAGCCAAGTCACGCAGGCGAAGCTGCGTGAAACTGCTAGTATTTAATATGTTTTAAACGGAACTGATGAAGACTGAAATTGATAATTCCGGGAGTGTTGATTAAAAGTACAATTCTCAGAACTGTAGTTATTATGTCTATGGACCGGTACAGTCAAGTCGGAGGTACGCCGAACGAGCGCAACCGAGACGAATGTATATCGTTTATCAAGTTAATAATAACACTGTACAGTGCACATACAAAGTTTAAACAAAAATCACTTTAAAAAAACGACGGGTTTTCACTTCGGGAGTATCGGCAGAAGTGAAAACGTGAATATTAACGTTGTGTAGTTTTGATATTTTGAAATGGTTAGGGAATAATTTTGCAAGAATTGCCTTAATTATCAGTATGAAAGTACTATAATTTATGTGGTAGAGTAATAAATAATAATAATAATAAATATCTCTGCACAAGTTACACAAATTGAACCTAACCCAAAAGTAAGCAAATTATATGCTTGTATTATGGGTGTTAGTCAACGAAACTAATACATAGAAATACTTAAATAGATATAAGAATACATTTAATAAACACCCAGACCCTGAAATATGGACATCTAAATGTTCATCACACAAATGCCTGCCCCCTTCGGGAATCGAACCCGAACCTCGCGGTTGGTCGGGGTAGTTAGGCGTGTACGCTAGCACTCGACGAACGAGGAGGTAATACAATATTTATATACAATATTCATAAGTAATTCAATATTCATTTATTGCGCTATCGTACACAAACCTGACAACACGAACATTCGCAACGATTACACCCCTAAAACACGTGTCCTCGTGTCAGGACAGTTAAAAAGTTTTTACCCAAACCTAAAAAAGTGCGCAACGCCGCTAAACAAATTTTCACTTCAAAAATCTAAATTTCATATACACATGCGTACCTACATGTGCATAATATCTTCACGTTAAATCCCTTACAGGCATTGATAAAGAGAAAAAAGTATCACGATTCTTCCAGGCCTGTTTAGCTTCTTCCAAAAACTGATACATATATTACAATAACGTGTAATATGACTTTGTGTATATAATTATAAACACATTCTAGATAATCTTAAATCACTCCTATTAAAAAGATTCCGAACAATGTTATTTAACTTGCTGTTAGAGAAAAAATTTCATAGTGTATAGGATTTTCTTGCAGAAAAGCATCAATACATAGTATGAAACGAAGTGGTTTCCTCTGTCCCTTTGTCCCTTTGTATGCTTAAATCTTTAAAACTACGCAACGCATTTTGACGCCGTTTTTTCAATAGACAAAGTGATGGAAGAGGAAGGTTTCTATGTATATTTTGTTTTCGTGCGAAGCAGGGGCGGGCCGCTAGTAAATAATAAAATGCATGTTATAATTATTGACTAAACATAATTAATGAATTTTGGTGGCTGAGAAGTTGTTTTGTTGGTTCTACGCCTGACTGGCTAGGGTTAGCAACGGCGTTTGAATACGGAAGGTTTTTTTTATAACATTAGAAAGCAAACAAGCAGGCGGATTTCATGATGGTAAGAAATTCACGCCACCTAGAGACACCAAAGGTGGATATGGTGTTAGCCTCGAGCAAATGTAAATTTATCCGCTACCTTACCCTCCAAACCGGAACACGTAAACGGCAAGCGCTGACATTATGGTGGAAGGAATAGGTAAGGTGGTGGTACCGATCAGAGCGAGTCGCTGCGAGAATTTACCACCTAGTCAGATTTCACGATGCTTATGACGGCAAGGCGGCTTGTATTCCGCCTTTTACGAGCTTCCTGGTACATGAGAGTATAGAGAATTAAAATAAATAAATTAAGATAAAAATTTGTGTTTCTGTAAAATAACAGATTGATTTATTGTTTAATAAAGAAGCTATAAAACGTCATGAATAAGTTCTTTGTTTTAGTCTTAAATTGAAAAATGTACATTTTCAATTTTCTAATAAAAATAACGTTGTCCGGGATTGGAAATATGCCTGGTTGGTGACAGGCTTGCCACCTATCACGTTGTGGGACTTAGTGTCTTCGGCTAGTCGTGGGTGCCCTGGTTTCGCCTCTTTCTACCCGTTCGGGGATATGGGCATTAAGATTTATTTTCAATATTTTTGTAGGTAATGCCACACTATAAATATGTTGTATCAACCGTCCTCAGCTCTCCAACCGATCACAAGTATGTAATAGAATTAATCAAATACCTCCACAATACAAAAGCCCTGGGGCCAAATTACATTTAAAATAGAGTAATCAAATATTTTCCTCCCGCATTCGTGTATCTATCAGAAAACATCTTCAATATTTTACTAACAGGCTGTGCCTTTTCTGACGAGTGGAAAGGAGCCACCTTTAAAGGAATACACATACCGGGTAACCCCGTGACGTCGCGAATGGTTATCACCCGATTCATCTTATTAGTTCACTCGACAAAATGTACTAGCGTTATATCCTCGCCCGCCTTAAGATGATCATAGCACAGAAAAATTTGCAAATGAATGAACAATTTGGTTTCCGGCAACTAATCATGCACAAATCCGGTGCAACGCCTCACGGAGCATATACAAGACGGCCTGAATAGACTTAAACACATAAACATGGAAATGATATTCTTTGACGTGGCCAAGGCGTTCGATAACAACCTCAACAAGCCTAATCTATAACAACCTCTACGTAATGGGCATGTCAGATAGACTAGTACTCATCATTCAAGACTGCTTGTCGAATCGCAAATTCTGATTTTGTGCAGAAGGTCTCTCTCTAACATTAACCACTAGAGGTGGGAGTACCGCAGGGCTTGATAGTATAACCTTTACCCTTAACCCTGTACATGAACAACGTACCCCGACCCCCGCACGTCCAACTAGCCCTTTTCACGGACGATACGGCTCTATATATGTATTTGATATTTTTGATCGTCGGCGCTTGGTAAAACTTCCAAATATTCATATTTTTAAATGAAGAAACACTTGTACTGTTTTACGTATCACTTATACTTTATTATTTTATAAATAGCCGAATGGCGGTCGTACAGAACCACTAAACTTAGAAGACCCCGTCACGTCTTGTCGGATCCCCCAGACCCAACGTCAGCGACAAACGCAACCTTCCTACCTACTCATTCACAAATTCTCATGACACTAACTTACACCGTAAACGGCGGTCTCGGTGACGAAGATCTCTCTTGCGCCCAGTGTCTAACGCCGAGCGTTGAGCCTCTACTCCTCCATTAAAACTCACCCAGTAACCAGAACGTAGCACCAATTGGAGGTTCGGTCTCCCAGAAGACAGCCTTTGTTGGTAACACAGTCCAATTCGGTAAAATAACATTAGTTTGGGGATATTATATGCCTAATCAAAGACATTAAAAATCATGCCATTAGGTCAATTGAATACATTTTAGAAATGTTTCCTATTTTATACCTACTAAAATAATATCTATTTTACATTATGCGCTAATGATAATAATATGTAACTAGTTATATCCGCACTCACTATCAAATACATCGAAATATGTTTATAAACAACAAATTTTCCAGGATTGTTTCTCATTATTAGAATGAAAGTATTTCAGTTAATACCAATTATTTCAAATATGAAATATTTTGAAGTTCCAGTTCAATACCCAATACAATTTACAAGGGCGTTGTCTGAGAGAAACATTAATGTATTATTACATTTATTATTCGCTGATATGTTTTAGTATCTAAAATAAAAATACTACTTTTTACTATATTACTTAGATTTACCTAATAACTGTCTGACAAAACACTATTTAAATTTTAATGTATGAAAGTCTCTAGTCATGATGATGGTGGTAAATATCCTCCAGTACTGTGTGACTGATTTAAATGTCATTTTATGTTTCTATACTTCTTATCGTGCGTCGGTGCTTGGTGAAATTCTATTCTAAAAACAATTTATTAACTTCACTTGTAGTTTCCACAACATATTTTTAATTATTATTTTTTAGCCAACAGGTTTCTTTATTCAAGCATCATCAGGGCCTGATACAGAACTCTTCTCGACAGACAGAGTTATTATAAATACCTTAAATACTCTTAGCAGTATCTGCCTAGATACTGCTAAGAGTTGGGCCATCAAAAGAATTTGTATACAGAGCAAATATTACAACCTAGTTCTCCAGCTGCTTTTCTTTATTTTCATCAACTCGACCTGATTTTTTTGCGATGAAGAATTAAAATTTAATGTTTGTGGTTCTGAATTCAAATATTTAAGATGGTAATGTTTTTTGTTAATAACCAGCTCTTACTTTACTTGCTTTTTTGGCTTTACTTGCAATTAACTTATTAAAAAACTATCTTCTGTTACTTTTAATACCTCCAAAAATACGTGTACAAAGTTTCATGGTTATTGGTTAAATCGTTTTTGCGTGAAATGTAGCAAACAAACTTACATTCTATAAATCTTAAAGAAAGAAAAAATTTCGCCCCAGACAGGATTTGAACCTGTAACCTTTCGTCTCAAGCCGACGAATGCTCTAACCAATTGAGCTACTGAGGATTCAAGTCCCGTGGCGAAATTTTTAATTCCTTTCTAACCCGTTAACGCGGGTAGTTATGTCCTACAGATACACAATTCTGAGTACCCACCAAATGAGTTCATCACCGATGAAATTCACATTTTTAGAATGGACATAACTTTCTTACATTACTACTATTAACTTACATTCCATTCCATACATTACTAATATTGTAATTTATATTTTAATAGTAGTAATTATCCTGCAATTAGATATTCAGCACACGGTAACACTTGTTTTTATATAAAAATCAACAATGAAACCGAAATAATTAGTTTTAATTGTTTGTTACAATGGAAATTTTACAAAATTTGGTTAAAGTAAGGTTTCTAATAGACTTTGTTAGCTTTAAGCGTACACATTGTATTGTTGAATTTATTAAGTATTCGTTACACTTGTTTAGGGTATCTAAGTAAGGGCAAAATTTTTATGATAAATTTATTTGTTCTTGTTTGTTTCATAAAAAGCACGGTCTAGACAAATTTAACTTTATTATTTAACTCTAGATAAATTTAAAATTATTATTTAAGTAACTATATTTAAAAACACGTTATTTATTTTCAACACTTTCACACAACTTCGGGTTGGTCTTTTTTAATACACATACCTACAATACACATACATATAAATATTTCCTACTTTAGTGGCTTCCTAATATGCTTTATAAATTTAAATATGCATACACTTGTGTGTAAAATGTGTATGTCAGTAGCGCCCTAACTGTCGATCGCGATCGACCGGTCGATCACGAGAGGTTCCACGGTCGATCTTAGAGGTTAAGCCAGTTATTACCTACAAGATTTTATTTTCGAAAATTTATAAATTACCTACTATGCATTCCGATCGTTTTTGTTTCAATTCATTTATTTATGACGAACTGACGGACGATGCCGACAGGCGACGCTATAACTGCGTGCATGGTATCAAAAAAAAAAAATAAGTTGACCTGTATATATTTTCTTTTCCTATAATATTTTTTATCTACAAATGTGTATTAATAGTAAGAAACTATGTAAAACTGCTAATAATTACTTATGATGACAATACAACAATAAATGATAATATAAGTACGTGTTATTATTACTGATAGATAATAAAAAAATACATAAAAATAAAGCTGTCGATCTGTCGCCCCTTAACTTTTTCTCAAGTCGACCTTCACAGCAAAAAGTATAGGCACCACTGGTGTACTTATGTGTTCTATATATACAAGAACAAAATCTTTCTTTGTTCTTCTTCTTCTTTTATAAATATGGCTTTCGATCGTTTTTCACGGCTTAATTTACCAATGTCAAGTTAGTTATTATTCATTCTTGTAGGCACAGTTATTAGTCACTATGTATAAAGTCATGTCAGGTCAGGATATTGAGTTAAGCGGTGGCTTCGTTACTCAAGCTCATCTAGTGAGATTTGACGGCAGCGAGGAAATAGACGATACAAATTAGTGTATGATTATTTCATGATTATGATGATTGTGCACTATCACTGAACAAAATTAATCTAATTCCCACCCAAATTAACCAATTTCACTCAATATAAACACGAAATTAAATAATAATGAAAAAATTACGAACACCTTCGTTGACGATAGCGACAAAACTTTAGTTTTTATTTACAATAATTAAATAGAGAATTCACATAAAACGTCACCGGTTTAAACTTTTTTTATTTTTTCTGTAACATACATTACACTATATACATATCATATCTACGAGTGTAACATTTAACTTAACTAATTTGAACAATTTCTTCAAATTAGTAAAAAGTAGAGATGTTATCTCAACATTAATTTTGCTTCGAAATGGATATACTTTTAACAAATGATTTTATCTAAGAAAAGCGTAATTAAGATAACGTTAAATTCCTTAATGAATATTCAAGTAACATAATTTAAGTGCATGGACATACCTGTCTTTTGCGGTCGAAGTTGTGTTTGTGCTTTCAGTGAACACAGAATCCGCACACGTGTTATTGTTATTTAAAATCCTAACTATATTAAGATAATGGCCTAGGCTATCATTTGATGGAGCATTTCATTTTCAGTGTTGTTTTTTTCTAATGTGGTTTCTGATTTGTTTTTTTTTTAATTGGGAATGTATTTGGACCATAACTATTTGTCTATTTTCTTCCTTCAATTTATTACTATGATGAACTCTATAATTGTTATTTTATTAAGAATAAATATATGTCTGTGGCTAATCGATTTCAAAATATGAAGCAAAAACGATACTAAGAACTTATATAGAAGAAATCTATAAAAGTATTTAATATATACAATTTACACATCTTTTGAGGTAAACGCTTGTGCTTTTCCACTATACACTTTATTTAATACTTTATGTTACGCTATAGACAACCGTTTTCACTTTTCACAGCATTGTCAATCGACAGTCCGGAAAATGCCAAAAAATAGTCAGGCGATGTGTGGCTTATTTTCAAAGCGATAGACATTAAAAATATTGTATCTAATAAAGACGATTAAATCATATGAAAATCATAGTGAGTTAAATAAGCATTTTTTTTTCATTAATATTTTTGTTCTGTTTCACCGTGTGTTAGTTGTATACAAGTTGTATTATTATATTTTAATGTTTTGTATATATTACTGGAATTTTGATCATAACAATATGATTATATGACACCAATAGCATCATCAATTTTATCATTATTTATAAGTTTTCTGTTTAAAATCATAAAATTCCCAGCATTCATTTTCCTCTCTACATCCGCGGTGTACATTCCATCCCTGCTAAAAGCACAACCAAGATATACAATTTCATTCGTTTGTTCCAGCACTACATCTAAATAATAGTAAATCCCTAATAATACATTTATTTCACGTAAACCTACAAGAGGCACTTGAGACGCGTGACACTTATATATCTTATACCTTTAAATGAGCAATTCTTGTATACATATATAAATATGTAATTGGAATCTCGGAATCGGCTCCAACGATTTTCATGAAATTTAGTATGTACGGGGTTTCGGGGTCGATAAATCCATCTAGTTAGGAATCATTTTTAGAAAATGCCATTTTATTCGTGTTTAAACTGGAAAATATGACTATTCCTGATATTAATTAGGGAATAATAATATTATTTTTTGTGAGCCATAAAGTTGTTCCAGCAGATGGCGTTGTTAAGTGATACGAAGTCAATAAGAGTTTGCTAAAAAAATACCGAGCAAAGCTCGGGCATCCAGGTACTAATAATAAATCTACCACCGGATCGGAACGCAGCCTCACACTGAGAAGGACGGGCAAGAAACTCAGCGGACTTATCGTTTTTTCTTATTTTAAAATATGTTTACAATAATTAATGTAAAGAAATTAATCCCAATCTGTCCTATCAGCTAAATATTCAGCAATGTTATAATAACCCTTTTCATTTAATTTACATTTAACACATTTCTTAAATTTATTAATTGGAAGTTCTTTCATATTGGGAAGTTTATTGTAGAATATAGTTTAATGTACTCGTAACATACAGAAGTCTAACTTAGCTCTTTTATTAATAAATACCTACAGCCGGACGGTGCATCAACATGCGATAAGGCTACGCGCCTTCATTATTATAACTATATCTGCCTTTTTGAATTTTTTTATCTTAAACATTGGTTTTTAAGAAAAAAACATCATTTAATGCAAAGTAAATGTTAAATAAAAATACTAGCCGCGGTTTTGATTATCAAATTTCATAAAAATCATCCTTAACAGTTCAAGTGAAGCTTAACAACAGCACAATATATTCACTTCACTAGTGGGTTTATGTAACCCACCAGCTAAGTAATTAAAACATAAAATGAATGTATTTATTTTGCAGTCGGTACTGAGAGCCTTGTAGAGGCGCAGTATATTGAGTCATCCACACAATCCCACTTCCAGCGTCCACCTGCATCGCCCCGATCCTTATTAAAACGCCATTGTAAATCTACGAATACGGTTAATCCGACCGGAATGGTGTTTCGCAAGAGTAATTTATTATGACTATCATAAAGGATGCTGATATATTTCAACGTATCTGGCTGAAATTTCGTGAATGTATTTATTTACGTAAATCACTCTAACTCTAAAGTGAGTTTTTGCATAGGACCATACAAGCTTCAACATTCACATAAACTACTAACGGGTTGAAATCGTGGCTATAGTTTGAAAAACAGACCATCGATCAAAATATGTTAGTCAGCAATACTAATATTGAGATTAAAGACAGAACATTAAACAAAATAGATATTTTTTATAATAAATTTATTTATTCTTAATTGTTAAAAAAAATACTTTATTAATTTTCAATACTTGGCAAATAACTTCGGGTCTTTCTTAATACACATACCTACTTGTAATGCCTTATTTATGAAAAGTTTGCAAAATTCTTTTGAATCTACATTTTTTAACGAAAACCTACTTGTTGATTTATTTTTACCTATCACGTGAAAGCTGATAGACAACATTTTTTATCAAATCATTTGATTTTGAAGAAATTTCAATTAATTTTTTAATTTTTGTTTAAGAAATTTTATTTAAAATAAAACTCGTTTGTGCTCCATAACTAAAGAATGATGTGATTTCAGGTTACGGTACTAGCGTTTTCGCTTATATTTTATACTAGCGGCCCGCCCTGGCTTTGCACGGTTATGAAATATACATATAAACCTTCCTCTGCCATCACTTTATCTATTAAAAAGCCGCATCAAAATCCGTTGCGTTGTTTTAAACATTTATATACCTTTATCCCTTTGTATACTATAAAGGGACATAGGGACAAAGAAAGTGACTTTGTTTTATACTATGTAGTGAAGGGGACTAGTACAAAGATAGGTATTTTGGTCTCATAGGGTCTCTAGCCATGACGAGGCAAAATAATTACAAATAGATCGTATCAGTACAAATAATCTAGTAAGTCATGACGTAATCAAATCCTTGAAGTAATATTCGCGTGATGTTTACCACATTGCACAATGAGAAAAATCTTGTCAATAAATCTTTTTATATTTTGAGTTCACGTAATCTTCTTCTCTCATCTTCTTAACATCTTCCAGTTCAACAAACAATATTCACCCATTTATAAGGCAGAATATTTTAAATTAAAGATAAGCAAGACATATTTTGTAAGATTAAATCTAATAATTTAGTGGTTAATAAAGTAAAAACTAAAAAGATTAATATTTATAGTTTCAAACCATGTTTTCAAAACACGCGCCGTTACTTTAAAACCTAAGCTAAAAAAATTTGGTTTATTGTAACTTAGAGAATTTACTCAAGACCTAGTTTTACTAAAACATAATATATAAATCGTCTCTGTAGTCTAGCTGTCCTGATGTTGGACTTGACTTTTTGAGATCTCAAGGTAGATCTTTTTAAAAAAATTGGATTGTTTTTGTGCTCGGTTGGTGATAGGCTTGCCACCTATTATTACATTGTGTGACTTAATGTCTTCGGCTAGACTCTCAAACGAATTTTTCTGAAATTTTAAACATTAAACAATTTCGTAAGAATTTATAAAACAATTTCAATTTAAATTATCTTTACGCCAATATCGCCGAAGAGGTTGGCAGAAGTACAACTTAGGCACCCAAGACTAGCCGAAGATACTAACTCCTAATGTAATAGGTGGCACGCTTATAACGAACCAGCCACATAACAAATCCCGAACAATATTGTTTTTGTTAGAAAATTGAAAACATGTACACATGCTAACGCGCGGATCGAACCCGGGAACTCAGTCTGTATTTTTATCAGGGAAAATTAAGTTCGAAAAGTCGAATCTTACGATATGATTAAAACAATAATAAACCTGTCAAAATAACCTAACCAAAATTCGGAATGCTTTTAAACCATAATTCATAGAAAAATCAAACAAATGAAAAAGGGTGTTTTATTTTCACTTACGAACAAATAAACAATGGATATTATTGTTATATTAGATCCGGAAGTAAAATTACTAAACCTACTTTTGCGTGTCTAATATCTACTTATTCTAGTCAGAATTATTTATAGCACAACATGATGTTCGAATTGAAATGGGTTTTTTGAACATTACTTGGCAATACCAACGCACTCGTTCACACTGAACAAAAACTTACTATTACAAATAAATTTATTTCATAAATAATTTAGTGGTATCCTAGACATTTAAATATAAAATTGAAATTAAAGTGTATAAAACAAATTTTTTAAAAATGACAATGGGTAGTGCTGGAAGTTTAGTATCGTTCTGCAACTTGTCCGTGTAAGGATACCTATTCCTGCCGCCATGGGGATAGGATAGCCTATAGACTTTCACAATTGACTTAACGCCTTGGCCTTAGGACAGCAACACAGCAACAACATCAAGCCACGGTTATCTCTCACTATCAAGAGAGCCATGTGCTTGCTAGTTATCTTATGACACAAAGAAAAGTATTAAAACAGCTAGTGTAACAGTGAGATCCGAGAGAGTGGGATTGAATAAAAGTGTTGGTTTAAAAATGATTAACGACATGCTCCGCTGATTGGGTCATGTGGAAAGAATGACAGATGAAAAATTGACAAAGCAAATATACAATGCGAATGCGCAGGGACGTAGGCGTGTTTGTATGACAAGGGCATATGTGGAGGAAGCTAGGCAGATCTGCCAGGATCGTTTGACACTCGATATTCTCTACCTACCACATGAAGTTGACGTGAAGTTATGTATGTATGTGAAGTTATGTGTTACAAGCAAGAAGTATTTTCATGTAATGGCCGAATCGCCTATACACGCAAAAATTTTTATTGAAATGTTATCAATAAATCAACTTTTTTTTTCTAATCTAAATTTTAAATAAAAAACCCCCTTTGCTCTATACCTTTTAAGTGTTTATCACGATATGAAAGATTTATATGTATAGAGCACGGTGTTTGGAATTTTGTATTTTAATCGATCAAGATAACACGCACTTTGTATAGAAAAAATAAATAACACTTATTACATTATTCATCTTAATTAAAAATGTTAATGTACCGAAAGGTATGCTTTCACAGACATTTTTTAGATCACGCAAGCAAAGTATTTGAGGACAAGGGTATATTACTTCCGGTTTTATGAAGTCGTTACAAACAAACAAACCGTACAGTCGTATTTTGTAATAAAATTACTAATTATGTAGATTTGTCACGAGCATTTTATTTTTCTTTAATATTTGCTTAACTAAACCGATTTTTTTAAAGGTGGTTATTAATTCTTCATGTAATTGGAATATTTGCCATATAGAAGCCCTATATGGTAAATATTCCAATTATTTAACGAAATAATAAACACTTGATATGATTTTGATTTACCAAAAATAACTTGAAAGTACTTGGACCACTTTCCATCCAAAATTGTAGTTTAAGTATGAAAAACTTGTATGCAAATATTTGAACTAGTTCGTGACTCATAGGTTGAGTTATGAAATGTAGACACTAACTATCAATAGCAGAAACTATAATTCCAAAAGATTGATTTTTTTTGCAATTCAGGCAAAGCACACACTCTGTAAAGCCTGTTATGATATAAGATATTATAATAATTTGAACATTTTCTATTATCACTACAGTATTTTTTATTATCCACCATTATTTAAGCCGAATCAAACCTTAACTTTACCCTTGTTGTTTGTATTTACCAAATGAAAACATTAGTAACAGATGTGTCATTAGGTTAAATCACATATAAAAATAAGATATGGTCTTATAATAAAGTAGCGCTAGATAAAATATTTACATTTATTCAATAGTTAGACAGAGCCTTAGTTAATAATTCCGAATGACAAAATTATTTGATAAAATTAAGTAACTACAAAATATAAAAAAAACACTGACCACTGACTGACTGGTCCACTGACCCTATGTCCCTTTGCGTGCTTAAATCTTTAAAACTACGCAACAGATTTTGATGCGGTTTTTTTAATAGATAAAGTGATTGAGGAAGAAGGTTTATATGCATATTTCATAACCGTGCGAAGCCTGAGCGGGCCACTAGTTTTATTTATAAATTATCTCATACCCATAGTTTTATTTATAAATTATCTCATATTGTCTTTGGTAATACTCGTATTTAAATAGGAATTCTAAAGTTAACAAAAGCAGTTGGGCAGTTGTCAGTAATTAGATTATTCCTATAATAATATTTTAGGCACTCCCTAATCAAAATTTTACGAGCTGTTTAATTTCAGTAAAATGGGACTGAATACATAAAAAAGACATAAAATTTTGTGCGAACGTAACAAGTATACTCAGAGTTATAGTTATTTAATGTTTCATATTAAATAATCTTTTGAAATTAAGTAGATTTATTTTATTGTGAATTTTATTACCGACTTCTTATAGTTATGGACGTAATATCGGAGTGTCGACATATATTCATAAAATTGAAAAGCAAACAAATATATTTTTACTGTGGAAGCAAATGTATGCCGCACATAAGTGGATGTAAGCGTCTATAAGTACTAAGGCTAGGTTTGGTTGAGAGAATTCCAAAAGATCGATTTTTTATAATTTAGGCAAAGCACACACTCTGAACACTCTCTTACGATATATAATATATTATAATAATTTGAATATTTCATACTATTATTAAATTTTTCTTATATTCTGCCACTATTTTATCCGCCAAACCTTAACTTTACTCTTTTCATTTGTATTTACCAAATAATAATATTGATATCACAATGTAATGAGGTTAAATTGAATGTAAAAATAAAATATGTTCTGATAATAAAGTTAGGCTAGATAGAATGTTTACATATGTTCAATAGCCTAGACAGACCCTTAGTTACTTATTCTGAACTAGCGTCCCGACCCGGCTTCGCACGGGTATTAAATATACGTATAAACCTATCTATTAAAAAAATCGCATCAAAATCTGATACAATACAAAGGGACGTATGGACAGAACGTCTCACCATTAGTCAGTTAGCAAAACTGAATTATGATCACATAGCATAGAAATTTATATTAATACATGATGCCAAAACTTTGGACCCCTTTTTACGAAAATTGCGCGGACGCAGGAGCATAAAATTTGGCACACTTGTGTGCGGGAGAAGTTCAGAACGCTATTATTTTTCAATAATAACGCTTGTAAAGTACATTAAATCAATAATTAAAATATTACCCACGCTACCATGCATTTGACACCCACAAACAAATATATTGCTGATAACGGTAAAAGATCGCAGATGGCGCACTAAAAAGTTTGGAAACAAAGTAGTGGGTCTTTAAAAATGAAGATGGCGTTCTTAAAAAAAAGATAATACAATTTACTATGGTCGTATTTCGAACAACGGACGACCACTAGTTTATTTAAATAATACAAAATCAGTAGCACCTATTCATTATGGATACAAATTGAACACGCTGACGTATGTATACCATGAATATTGAATAGAATTGTTAATTGACATTCGCTGACATATTAATCTGGCTTGCTATATTAATATATATTGGGAATTCGTACCACTACAGAGCGTTCACATTATAATTGAAATTATTTGACGCTTAGTTGAAGCTTGTAGAATTAGTTGAAAGCCTCGGCAACAAACTTATAGCAAAGTTGTTTGTTTAGTTGGACTTTGACTCCTTTGAAATATGCCAACTTTTGACGTAGGGCTTCTTAGGACGAGGAGAATACGCTGCTTTTACTCTATAACTCTGATTGAAAGAAAATTTGGTTTTTCCAATTTTCTAAATAAATAAAAAATTGTTGCTCGGGATTGGATATGTGCCCGGTTGGCGATAGGCTTGCCAACTATCACATTATGGGACTTAGTGTCTTCGGCTAGCCGTGGGTGCCGTGGTTGTGCCTCTGCCTACTTCTTCGGGGATATGCACTGCAAAGGTTATCACCATCTTTTTTATTCCAGCTGACATCAGATCAGTGCGGACATGTTTTTGTACTACCGCAGTTAGCCAATTTAGATAGTAGAGTCAAATTACTAGGCTGCCAGTACCACCGGTTTACGTTTCCGTATCCTTATAACGTCAGCGATTGCGATTATCGTGTTCCAATTTGGGGGATGATGTAATTAGTACTTTTATCATCTCTTTTTCTTTAACCAGGCTGTACTTCACCATCATTTGTCAGCTAACTTACTTCCTAAATAAAACACAGGTGAAAAGAAGTATCTATTACTTTATGGTTGTAATGTATTCAATGTGGATATCAAATTATACATATTGAGAGTTATTTGAGTGTTACGCTTACATTTTAAGTTGTAAGGTACAATGTGGAATGGTCAAGCAGGTAGCATTTGAAAGGAAATCTGTTCTGCCGCAGGATCGGTCGGATGTGACGTACCCGTTCCACACAGACCGGTATAAGTGTCATTGAATAGATTACCGTGAGCGAAAGGTTGTTGCCTAAATAGATCGATCTTAGTGTAGGCTGTTTTTTTAATAATGTTTTTTTTTATTAATGTGAATTGTGAATAAAGAAAAAACATTTCAAGACTAACTACAAACATGAATCTTGCTTTTGAGCCTCTGTGATCTAGCGGTCTGGTGTCGGACTTGACTTCTTGAGATCCCGGATTCAAACCCCGGGTCAGGCTATAAATAATACAGAAATGTGTATTTTCAATTTTCTAATTAAAAATAACGTTGCCCTGGATCGGATATATATCTAGTTCATGGTTGGCGATCAGCTTGATATAAATAACATTGTGGGAGTAAGAATCTTTGACTAGTCGTGGGTGCCTTGGTTCTGCCTATGCTAATCTTTTGCGGTATACGGGCGTTATGATACTGTTTTTGTTTATAAGCTTGTTGGTATTTTAATTAACATAGTGTTTGAAATGGTAAAAATTAATCAAATCATTAGGATAATATATATGGTAGACAGCTGTAGACAATTTTATAGAAACATAGATATTATGTGTGTATTATTTGATTGTTCGGAATTTGAAAAAAATCAATCGAACATAGGTATAACCAAAATGTTCAACTCCTACATTTTTTATGTGTGATTATCGATTTCTAAATAATTTCTAAAACAAATTTAAAAAAATCTTTTTTGTATTTGAAATAACTTTTGTGTACGTTGATAATTATTGAAATGGATGTCGATTTTTTCCGGTTTTACTGCGCTAAAATTGTTGACCGGTTATTTATAATGGTTTTATGATATCAAAAAGTTCAATATATTATATTAACATCTTGCCTCAACGTTTGTTTGATACTTGTAATTTGTTTTGATTTGTAAGATATCTCCTATAGTATTTAGTATGATATCTCAAAAGGCTCTCGCAAGAGAACAAAATTTATTTGCTGAATGTGCTGGCGAAGTTGATTAATTCAAATAGCAATATAATAAGTATTTTTGCCGAAACATCATGCTTGGTATGGTCACGTTCCTATTTGTTAAGTAGGAGAGTTGCTAAGTATAATAAAGGTAAAAAGGTATTTATCTGTACAAAATAATCTTTGTACAAACCTAACGAGTGTTGCTCTCACAGGCTGTCAGACGAGCCCTTTTTTGTCCCTGGCCTCAGAACTCAACACCGACAAGTCGCTGTGCGTGTGTGTGTGCATGTATGGGTGATCAGCTGATGCGACAGCTGTTTGCATAAATAGAGGTTATGTGAATTAATGGCATTTCCTTCGATCGTATATTTTAAAGATAAAGTCAATAGATTCTAAAGTAACTATTGACTGTAAAACTAATGAACTGTTTAACTTCTTAAAAAATGATGATGCTACTTTAACAATCTATGAGATTTAATTATGAGAGTGAATTTTTACGATGCGCGCGCACACCGACAGATAAATGTGACAGTCAAAAGCAACACCCTGAAGTTAGTTGCGAACCTTTTCATTTTTAATAATATTTTATGATTTTTAATTATTGTTGCATGCTATTCATGTATATTTTTATGTATGTATGAGTTGTGTTATTATTTGGTATTTTTGGATTGTTACGCCAAAGAATATAACTTATAACGTGCGTACATGAGTACACAGACTCTTTTATTTACCATTGAATCTGAACGGCTGAAACGAAGTTCACAGCGGTAGATATCTAAAAATGGATCCCCATTTCGCGTTGTCATCGCATCACGCTTAAACGGATGGACTAATTTTGCTAATTATTTTTTTTTGTTAATTATTGTCAGGAGAAAGTTCCTAAATGGTAAAAACCTCAAAATTGCATGGAAAGTGAGAGAAACAGTATTTCGATTTTGTCCGTCAAATTGTGAGTCTGGATAAATTTATTCTATATTCATTTCTCTTTTTCTACATACCTTTTTGAAATAATTAAAAAAAATAACTTAAATAAATGTTGGGTGTCGGAGAGTTTGTTTTATTTTTTTAAGATTAAGATACGTTTTCTGAAATCAAGGTTTAAATTTAACAGTTGCAAGTGCTGTTTTTTTCTAATAATATTTATGTATGTTTGATATCCTCTGTGGTCTAGCGGTCCAGCATCGGACTTAAATTCTTGTAGTCTCGGTCGATCGGTTCACGGGTTAGGCAACAAAAAAGAATAAAAAACATGTATTTTCAATTTTCTACTAAAAAGAGTAACGTTGCCCATGATTGAATATGTGTTCGTTGGCGATAAAGCTATCATATAGTGGGGCTTAGGCTGAATTTCACCGCCGAATTTAAGCACGTTGAATCGATTGTCAAGATTGTCAATCATGTCAATTTTATTGAGTTATTTTTTTATTAAACTACTTGACTTACTTGCAAGAGGTTATAAACGGGATCACAACAGATAATTGAATTCGTTTACACTGAATTTAGTTTTACTAAACTCGGTTTTCAATATTATGATCGGTGAAATCGGCCCTTAATGCCACCGTCTAGACGTGGGTAACCTGACTGTGTCTCTGCCTACGTCGGGGCTATCGGGGTTATCGGCGTGAAGATACTTTTTAATTATATATAAATCGCATATCATACCACCTACTATAAATGTTAAATAAAATTTAAACATATCTAAAAAAAAAGCAAGAAATAATTTAAAACTATTTAATCGTATTCAACAAATAAATAATAAAGTACTGTAACAGATGACTATTTTACGAATTATAGTAACTTATCTAAAATTGTGTTAATCATACATTTATATCATTAAAATATTCAATAATTTGCGAATGTCACGTAAAGTACTTAATAAAAATATCAAATTTCAAAAGGAAAACAAACATGCTAACTAAACAATGTTATCATTATAATATTCACTAAAACTACATTGTGCTTTATTGTATATTTTTTGTTGCTGTGGCAAATTTAAAATACTGTCAGGAATCTTGTTAAATACTTGTACACTAGTTCCTTAATGAGATTTCGAAGTTTTAGGTAATCTATTTCTTTTAGTATGTATGTTATTTTTATTGGTACTATTCACGTATTAAATAATTTAATTCTTTTCCAACATATGAATACTCTTTCTGATTCACAGTATGTTTTATACAGATATTTTTTTAAACTAGCCTAATAAAAAAAACTATGCTAGCTGCTCATCCCCGTAATAGAAAATAAACTAGGTATATGACATGATGTCATGAAGGTTACTAAAATAAGTTAGCATAGTTGGTAAGTTAAACCAGACAAAGATTGTGATTCTGCTGTTTACAAACTTAACTTATTTTAGATGCATGCTATCGTTTTCAAATGAAACAAAAACAAAAGAGATAGAACATTCTACACATGTCAAATTGGTCCGGACATGTCAAATTGTGATGTTTTTAATCAATGTTTTCCGAGTGATAGATTAAACGTAGATACAAATGTCATGTACAGACTAATCTGACAGCACTAAAACTATTATGTCTCCTTCTATTACTTTCGTTGAAAGAAGATAGCACTAACTTAAAATAATTAGTTTATTGAGTGAACAAAACAACCATCTTTGGCAAAAACTGGCGGAATGGGAATAATAATTGTTGTAGTAATCTACCAACCTACTTCAACCGACTGCCTTACTGTTCTTCAATGTATATTACTATCCTATTCCACTAGTCTCCGTGGAAGTCATCATAATTTCACACCGAAACTACCATAAGTCTTAAGTAAACATGGGTTCGTTCTGTTGGCTTTTTTTGATGGTGCAAGATGAAAATATAGTTAACGGAATATCATGGATAAAATCTCTAAACTTTGTAACGTAGAGTGTACTAAAGTGACATGGGGCAAACCGAATATCTTGTTAACTTCAAATACTTTGGTATAAAAGCTTAATATGCGTTCCTTAAAAATATGATAGAGAAATGTTGGTTATAGGCGAAGAGATTGACCGAGTTTTTGACTGTATTTTTTAATTAGAATAGCACATATCTATATTTTTTAATTATTTAACCCTATATTCTTAATCTACCGATCAATTATAGCATGATTAGGTTAGATACTGATTAAATTTAAATTTAGAATGAATTGAATTTTAAAATGTCATGATAATTTTGTCCTATTATCTGGCTTAACACTCTACTCACCTACACAGTACGGTGAACATTATATACACATTAAGTATAATATAGGTAAGTAAAAAAAACCTACGATTTAAATTTATTTATATCTTGTTAATTTTAAACAAATTAAACTTTTTTTTAAATGTGATTGATGTCTGAGAAGTGGGAACCGCCAACATTTGAACAATTTATATTTGTAGATATTACGTGCCTTTGTGCTTTGTAACATAGCTATTCCTATTTTTCGTTTACTTATTTGTTAATAAAAGTTGCCGGATTGGATATTTGCCCAGTTGGCGATAGACTTGCCGCCTATCACATTGATGAACTTAGGATATTTACACTTACGATTTATAATTATTTATATAGACTATCGGTTTTACAGCATCATCATTCATCAGAACTAAAACTTAAACTGCTAAGTAATATTTTTGATTTGTAAATATAATTTCATTTTAAAGTATGAAGATCCAATAAAAATAACTACGTTAATTAAAACCGACTTTAAAACTAAAAAGTAAAAAATGATTAAGATTTAATATTAATTATAAATAATATTTAATAGTAATATATTAATATAATTAATATTTATTAATATTTAATTATAATTAATAAGTATATATACTTAATTATACTTTTCAAAATACTTCTTAGTTTATTGCTGATATGATTAAATTTAATAAAAATGATCATCGGAATAAGTGTTAATAAGTAAAAAATGGTTATAAAATAAAAAAAATGGGCTAAATATTTTTATGGGATCAATTCGAAACTATTCCGTATCAAACAAAAAAAGAATTACGTAAATCGGTACGGAAATCCTGGAGAAATCGGTGTACATACATAAAAAAAATATACTGGCCGAATTAAGAACATCCTCGTTTTATTTAAACTCGGTTAAAAAACTTTAATTCGTTGGATAATGGAGTTGCTTACAATTATTTTTTCCCCATTGAATCGGGAAATTAGAACCATATGAGACAAAAAGAAATGACATGTCAATTTCCTACATTTATTAATAAATAACCAAATTACATCTACCGTTTTACACAAATGTAAAACCTTATTATCTATGCGACAGTTAGTTAGTTAAAAGAAAAAAATATACATAAAAAGTTTATTTTTTTCATTTAATTAACTGAGCGTTGAGTACATAATTAAGTAGCCTATTAATATAATTAGTAATAAATAATAAGTGACACATTAAAGAGTACAAGTGTTTCTTCATTTAAAATTATGAATATTGGTTTTGGTAAGTTACACCAAGTTGGCGCTTGGAAAATATCAAATATACCAACAGTCCGTTCATTTAACTTTATACTAATATAAAACAGAAAAATACTTGTTTTTGCAATATTAGCTCCTGAGCTATGAGGGTACAATTAAAATCGAACGCACCTTGCCTCCCAGTGAGCTTTTGAAAAAGGAACGCGTTGACGGTGCAAAATAAAACATCATCCATCTCTCTCGCACTTACTGAATTTCAGCATCCTTTAAATATCCATTTCAGTCATATTAACACAGGAAAGGAAAACGTCATAAGAGCTCTGTAACAATTTATAAAGAATATTTTATGAATAGGTTCATAAGGACTGGTTTCGCTTACGTCAAATTGTGCTTATGATTTTTTGGTTTATTGTCGTGTGCTTTTTTCAATCCCTCTCATTACGCTGGCCAACATCCTACACATACAAGATGTGTGAACACGACTTGTTTATGAGCATGTGTGTGTAGTCAGCTGATTGTGCTTTTTTACATGTGTGAGTGAGCACACACGTGTTTTCTGTTTTTGTATGAAACTAGTTTTATCCAACATCAGTGTACGTATTAGGAAATCATTACTATAACAAGCTATTTTCCGCGTCTTCGGTTGCTTTTAATATGAAATACTCTAAGAGTAATCGTGCAAAGTAGCTTATTACTGGATCTTAAAATATTCTCATTTCAAAACGTGTCAATTTGCTTGTACGTCTAACCATAAACAAATTATTAAACACCCCAAAACATTGCAAAATTTAACTAAATTCAACGTGGAAATTGAAAGTATACCTTTTGTAGCCTTTTCGCAACATTTAACTACAATAACTTCACCCGTCTATTCCATAGTATGTGATATATTTTATCTGTTCAATCGCTAGTTAAAGAAATTAATTGTTTCATTAACATAAAATACTTAAAATTAGAAATTTGGAATTTATTTTTTGTAACATTGAGAAAAAATGCGCATATTTTTTATTTGATGATTTTGATTGTCTAGTCTGGCCTAGATCCATTTTGAATTGCTAACCAAAGGACAACCAAACCAGAGATTACTTTATCTATACTACATACACTAGCAGACCCGGCAGAAGTTGTTCTGCTATTTTTATTTAAAAAAATGGAGTGAGTCACCCTTATCACCTAGGGTTATGAAATATAAATGTTGGCCGATTCTCAGACTTATTCAACATGCTTACAAAATTTCATGAGAATCAGTCAAGCCGTTTCGGAGGAGTACGGTAACTAATATTGTGACACGAGATTTTTATATAACTATAACTAAAGAGTTACCGATCTCGTGAGCCACTTAAAAGTAGTGGAAATATAAAACAAGGAATTATTTTCTAAATTCAAAATATTGAACCTAAACGATATTCTCACTTTAACGGATATTTGTACTTTCTCTCGCGAAAATGTTTACAAATTGTAAGTTTTCCTTTTTAAAACAAAGCCGACTATATTTGTAATCGAAAATAGACTAGAATATGTACATAGATGCACAAAAACGCAAATTCACTAAACTTTTAAAGTCGGTTAGCAATACCAGATATTAAAGTTTGGTGTAGATCTTTGTGGGATAAGGCAACGGGTACATCTTGTCTTTAAATATTATATGAGCATACTGTATGGCGACACATCCATTTTCGTTGGCAATTACCATTCCTACAAATAAATGGGAGGAAGTCTGTAAGTTTATTCTGTACAGAGCAGGGACATTTGTGTGATAAAGATGAAGACATATTTAGATATCTGAATTTTCGTGTCTGGGTGTTTGTTAAATATATTCTGGTATATATTTAAGAATTTCTGTGTGTGAGAGTCCTTGACTAGCACCCATAACACAAGCATATAATTTACTTACTTGGAAGTTAGATTCAATTTGCGTGACTTGTCCGGGGATATTTATTTATTTATTATTTTATTTAAAAAAAAAAGATAAATCGGTGATTAAATCTCAATCATATTTTTAGTTAAAGCTATTTGTATATTTGAGAATTGCCCTACTCGCCAGAACGGAACACGAAGTAGCGAGCACTGACGTTACAATAGGAGGAACATCGTTAACTACTTTATAGAATAACGTATAGGTACACGGGGACACTCTGATTTCGTTTTTCTAAATCACATAAAATGTTTGTTTTTATTTTTCTCAATCTAGGTATGTTATTTTTATAATTTCTTAAACTAACTTCATGCAAATATAATAATTGCAAAAATCTGTAGGTATGTCTATAACGTTTTCACTCCTAGGCCACTGCATCGATTTTGATGAAATTTATACGCGTAGGATAAATAAAAAAACGAGTTCAGTATAAGTT
>NJDD01001469.1:90086-114505 GCA_002245505.1 Calephelis nemesis | reverse complement strand
CAGCAACATTGTATGTGCGCATTAGCAATCGAGTGCGTATTCTTCATTACTGTAATTTGCCATTTAAAAAAATTCGAGTCGATTCGGTATGGAAAAGAAATGCTAAAGAAGACATCGATATCTACGTCTACACGCAAAAGTAGTTAATTTTTAAATGTCATATTAAATTTTGTTAACTAATATTACACATTGTATTACAGTAAGATATTACTCAGATTGTTTAACAATAAGCTCAATAACAATAAGCTTGCACGTGTTACAGCAGAAACAAAAGGGTCATAAAAGGGCCGGTCTTTACTTGTATGAATCTTAACAGTTTGATGTTTGCTGCTTTATTACTTAGTGTTTTTTTATTAAAAACTTTAAGCGCTTAAAGTACTTTATTACACCTTGTCGGATAGGTGTTTAAATCAGGCTCCTATTTATGAAATATATATGCATTTTTCATTTATAAAATTTTGAAATACGATTAATTAAAACTAAAATTAATAGTCTTATTTTTATAATCAGGACTTTAAAAAAACATATATTAAAAATTTGACTTTCTAAGCGAAAACTATAAGTAAAATCACATAAAATAATTATTGATCTTACATTATTTTACTAATTTCGTTTTAATAATTGATTAAAAAAATATCGATTTTTTTCGAACAAAATCGGGAATTTCTGGAAAAATACCTATTAAAAAAAATAACTCTAAAAGTATTGGTTTTTGGATAGGGTACACCTTACATTATTCGACTGATTTATGCTTTTACCCCGTAAACACCTATAACCGGTCAGCCTGTTTAGTGCGTCACAAGATTACTATTATAAACGGACGTCCAAAGAAAGGCAGAAATTATGGGATATATCAAGGAAAGTATGCAGCACGCCACATGGTTTCTGTTAAAGACGGACCTACAAAAGAAACCACAGTGCACGAGATATATGCGACAATATACGCGACTCCCTTAGTTACCAGTACGAATGGGCGTACTAAGGTCGTAATATGCACAAAATACATACGACAATATACAGTGTGCCGCATGAATACCAGCATAGGCGGACTTCCAAAGCGACCGAGAATTATTGAAAATCGAATATCAGCATACCATTTGTAAACGTAATATCCTTACGGCCAAGACTTTATTATGCAAATAAAGTAACAATATTCGCAATTAGACACATTGAAATCGTACAAGAAGTATGGGATGCAATAAGTATCGAATACGAAAAGACGCAAGAAGTCGTCCGCGATTTATATATATATATATGTATATATATATATACAAGAATTGCTCGTTTAAAGGTATAAGATATGTTGATTAGCTGATCCTTATTCCAGGGCATTTATTTATAGTAAGTTTAAGTGGCATTAATAGCTGTGGAAAGATATAAATTAGGTGCGATGGGATAGACAATAGACATATCCAGAAGGATAAAATTTCTAAAACAAAGATAAAATCGCCTCTGTGGTCTAGCGGTTCAGGTGTTGGACTTGACTGCTTGAGGTCCCGGGTTCGATTCCTGGGTCGTTCAACAAAAGGAAATATTTGTTTTTTAGTTTTCTAATAAAAACACATTGCTCGAGATTGAATATGTGCCCGTTTGTCGATAGGCTTGTCACTTACTACATTAGGGGACTTAGTGTCTTTAACTAGTCGTGGGTGCTCTGATTGTGACTCTGCCAACTTCTTCCGGGATATGGGCGTGAAGATACAAAGATAAAAACCACCAAAAAGTCTGCTCGTTTATTTTCTATGAAATATAAAAAAAGAACATTTCGTATTTCAAAAGCCAGTCGCCAGCATTCACGACTTTACAATAACTATATAAAAATGGTCCCACAAGGCGTCCTTGAAGTCATATGGGATGGAAACAGCTGATGTTACCTGACGGACACACACATACAAACTGTGTACTACACGTGTAAACGCGCTGAAAGTGTGGGTGTATTGTTTTTTGTCGACTTCCAAGTAATGGCTGGTGTCGGTCTCGTGAGGGATATTTGAGTCTTGGAAAAAGAATATTTCAATAGTTATTAACAAGTGACATATTGCTAATCGGTTAGTAGACATTTTACTTACGATTAGTTGTATTTATTCATACATTTTTGTAGCTATAAAAAGGGCTAGGAGTGTCATTAAATTTTTAATTTAAATAAACAGCACGTAAGTATGTCATGTGTGTATGTGTATGTGTATGTGTATGTGTGTGTGTGTGTTTGTGTTTTTTACGGCCTTTGACAGCCAACAAGCACATGTCTCTTCTGGTGGCTAAGCCGAAGACACTAAGACCCACAATGTGATAGGTGGCAAGCATATCGCCAATCGGACCTACATATATCCAACCGGGCAACGTAATTTTTATTAGAAAATTGAAAATATCTATACAATTATGGGTAATTGGAAAATTCAGGGGCAATCCCAAACGAAAATATACTAGATGATTCTGTGTATTAAACTTTTTTTGTTACTTCAAAAACAATATTTTTGATGATATTGCAAGTATTGCAACTTGTTTGTGATTTATCTGCGCTTTTAAGCATGAACCGATATTATGAATATTCTCATACTAGGTGACCGTTCTTATACTAGGTGACCGGAGTTACTATTATTTTATTAGAGATTTAGTACGCGGACAACGCCGAGGACAATAACTAGTGACGGACACAAATGTAAATGCGTAAATACCGAACACAACAACGTAAAAGGCGGCACCAACATAATTCCCCAGATTCCGTCTCTTATTATAATTGAATAGAAAGACATCGTGCGTAAAGAATGAAGATGGATTGAAGATACAGGCGGACGGATCAAAACAATAACTCTGTTCAACTGAGCATCCATTCTAGCTCCAGAGCTGTCGACGTGTTTTTAAATTCAAAATTTGTTCAATCTTATCTGTGTAATTGTAATAAAAATAAACAAGGATCAACAGCGAATGACGTTGAAATGAATATCTTTAGCTGTACATAAATAAGTAGATGGTCGGAATGACAAAGCCAAGAAGCAGGAGCTGCCTATCACTACCAAAGATGTTATTGGTGTATAAATGTAATGAATTTCCTACCTTTGAAATTAAAAAAACAATAATAAAAATGTTTGGTATTTACAGACGAAATTTTTGCCTCTATCAAGAAACCATTTTATTTATTTTTTGTTTATCAGTATTGTAGGAACTTTTCGGTATGGTCCTCAGATTTGAAACTACGAACATTTTTATATTTAAATTTACGTTAACACAGGAACGTCGTCATTTTTATAATATTTAAGTTTTGCTTTCGTTTTGTCATTTAATTAAATAATCCTTCAACAAAAGCGTTCCTTCAAAATTTTATACAATAGCTCTGTATCCAACCTAACCTTCAATGAAAAGGAAAGAACTTGTAAAAAAAAATTTCATGTAATACGATTCACGTACACTCTCATAGGCACACACAGACATACGTAAGCACATACAAATTTTCAGTCATTAATATTTAAACTCGTGGCATGCTTACTTCAAATTGACACAAATGTAAATTTAATGTACCCCTTTATTATGTACCTGGAGGTTGATCTTTGTAACAAAGACGTATGAATACTGAGGTTACTATCAAATTACGTTTACTAGTGAATTGTATCATTAGAAAAATATTTTTACATTATTATTTTTTATAATTAAACAGGTTTAAACCAATAATATGAAGAGAACAACACTTAAAGCATAAAAGTGTGACAAAAAGTTGGTCTCGCAGTTCGCTAGCTCTTAGTCTATTTTACTATTTGTAAAATGACCCCTTCTCTGGGGATACCCACACATGGAAAGCCATACGAAAAAATAAACATGAATTTACGGCTAATAGGGAAACAGCTTTCATGGGATTCAGTTACATATCTCCTCGTTTTAAGGAGTATATTTGTTTAGCGCAGTTATTGTTTAAGATAACGCATCAGCTGTCAAAGGTAAGGGTACAGGATGCGTGGTGATTTCATGTAAACATTCTGATGCGTTTGGTTTGTATGTGGTATGTTTGGTTGACTCTTTATAGTCTTGTATCAACCCTTAATATTCTGTTCACTAAATTGCCCAACGGGAACAATTTTCTCAACTCCGCTAGACCTATGCGGCTGCTGAGATAAGCAAGCTGATTTTGTTTTATCATTAGCCCTTGCATGGTCCACATAAATATTTTTTTCTATTAATATGTTTACCTGTCTGTTCTTACTGGTAATTGAAATTGAGCCCCATAGTATCGTGGTTGGTGTTAAAGCTTCTGCAAATGACAGTTAAGATATACCTCCTTTTTTTACAAACAGGTCAAGCGATTCCTGTAGAATGACGAAAACTTTAAAATGCGGGCGAAGCTATGGGTAATATAAAACAATGATTTTAGTCGCCATTTCCTAAACACCATAAATACTTCTTCGTAAATCAGTAATGCGAGTCTTTCTCTTTTCTTCTAATGTCATTCACGGTAGTCTTTGTAATATTTTAAAATTCCACGTTCGAATAATAAAAATTGCATCTGGTTTTAGAAATGTTTTAGAATTGTAATGACCCTTTCAATAAACGCCTTTCTTGCTTTAATAATACCAAAGGGTACCACGTCGCTTTGTATGTGGACTGGGATGAAAGAGTTAAACTTTAAGGTATTCGTATACAAGTCCCTAAAAGCTTTTACAGTGTTAAAAATAAAATTGGGATTTCAATCTAATTGACGCATGAGTATGTTTTATTAGACAAGTTACTACGTAAATCTTAAGGTTTTTAAATTTAATTTAAGTCTGTAGATTTAATTAGAACATTTAGAGTATAAAATAAGTTTATACGAGCATTATGTTGTGTTAACCAATTACATTCTTTCAAACCACTTTTTAATTCGCTTAATTTTTTTCCTTTACCTTGTTTGTATATCTTGGTTGTGTGCGTATTTGTAAAACATATTATCAATTCTTTAAAACAAAAGCTAAATAGTTGGGAATTTCATGTTTTAAAAATAGTGAGAAATTGCATGTGCCAACCCAAAAACTAACTGTTTATGAAAATAATGTTTACTGCATGTCTATTCGAATATACAAACAAATTCTTGATAATTTCAAATCACTTCCATTAAATAGATTTCGAAGGAAGTAATTTGACTCGTTGTTAGAGAAAACATACATACTATCCAGGATTTTCTTGTAGAAAAGAATTTATAGTAAAATATAGTTATATAATAATTGTAATAATTATCAACCAAATGTACTTAATTAAAGATGTGGTTGCTGAGGAGGTTGTTTCTCTGTTTCTTCTTCTGTCTGGCTAGGTTTGAAAACAGTGGTAGTTTACGGTAGACAGGCTTAAATTTAATTATTGTTTTAAAACGTTTTGTAATAACTGAACTTGTTATAAAAATAAATAATTGGCTTGAAACTTAAAGTGTATGTGTCAGCTGTGAAAGTAAAGTGGAAGGTATCATGTAAGTAAAACATTTATTGCTATATTTAGAACAAATAAATTATAAATTAATAAATTACTTATATTTATATTTTAAAAATATTTTTTTTTTTACATAATCAGTTACAAATAAAATAGGCATAAATCTACAATAATAAAATAAACTTCCAATTAATAAATTTAAGAAATGTATCAAATGTAAAATAAATGAAAATAGTTATTATCACATTGCTGAATAGTTAGCTGATAGGATCGCTTGGGATTAATAGCTCCTTATACCAATTTCTTGTAAATATAATGCATCATTTTAAAATATGAAAAAAAAGACAAGCCCGCTGAATTCCTTGCCGGATCTTCTCAGTGTGCGGCCGCGTTCCGATCTGGTAAAAAAAATAGTAGATATTTATTATTACAATATAGACGCGTCACAAGTTCCTCTTGTAGGCTTATGTGAAATAAAGATAATTTATTATAATTAATAATAATAATAATAATTAACGTAAAAGCGCGTAAACCTAACGCGCGATTTAATCTCTTGAAAGATATCGAAAATGTTAATAACGGCTTAGTAGCTACTAGTAGTAACTCTGGCTTTTTTGTAACTGTTTGATAGGTATATATGAATATTTAACCTGGGGAGTAAAAGTAAGCGCAAGTCACCTACAATGAAAACTATAAATTTTATTAAGATCCAATATAACATAACCTCAGATTTTTTATCGCCTTAATAAATTAATCACTACATAGTTTAAAACTAAGTCGCTTCCTCTGTACCTATGTTTTTTTGTATGCTTAAATCTTTAAAACTACGCAACGGATTTTGATGAGGTTTTATTATTTGAAAAGTGATTGAATAAGAAGGTTTATATGTATGTTTATACCCGTTGTTGATTTATATTTTTGAAATTTTTTTAATATGTACACCCAATGTCAGATATTTATAATGTCAAATAAATTTACTGGCGATAGGCTTGCCACCTATCACATTGAGGGATTTGAGTGTCTTCGGCTAGTCGTGGGTGCCCTTGTTGTGCCTCTGCCTACTGCCTAGTGCCTCTTCGGGGATATGAGCGTGAAGATACTTACTTACTTTTTTCATATAAATACGACGCAGTTGAAAGATTCCATTGCTTGGAGTGATTTTTAACACTAATTAATACTGAAATGCGCCTATCAAATAAAGTGACTTGTAATATAAATTTTAATAGCATGAAATACCGTGAATCAAGAAATAGGTATAATATACTATTGATACGTTTGGTGAAGTCATGTTTAATGTTTTTCATAATACGCGTATTAACATTACGCTGGTGTGCACACACGTTTTCGTATAAATCATAAAAGCTTATTTCGAATACAGTAGCATTAGGGTCAGAACTGCACTCGCCACGACAAAGCGACCACGTGTTTGATGACTTCCCAAAGAATAATCACGTGCATGTTGAAAAGGTATTGTTAGTTATTAAAACAGGGCCTAGGATCGAGTTTATAGTGCTGGGAACAGGGAATTGCACTCCCTTTGCTAACAATGTTGCAGTTAAAATAAAAGGGAATTTCAGTAATTTATGGCCTATCAACCGTTCCGTTGGTTCAATACTTGATTTACACATGCAAAGTAGGGAGAGAGCGTCTGTACGCTAACAATTATTTCTAGAAATAGGAACCGAAAATCCGAAAATTATTACCCGAATATTATTATTAAAATATTAATTACCATGTTTGAATTAAAAGTTTTACAATGTTTTACTCACTCGTTATTCAACAAATATTCGCTATTCTAAAAATCGTAGATTTCTTGAAATTACACATTATTATTATTAAAAAATTTAACACATTTAAATCATTATTGTAGAAACTACACATTATTGTTATTAAAATATTAACACATTTAAATCATTTAAATTAAGACTTTTTGATGTTTTATTTGATATCTTGCTCGTTATTTAAGAAATATTCGGTAATCTAAAAATCTAAGATTTTTTGATTTTGGCACCATTTTGTTCGCCTAAAATGAAGAATATATAAAACTAAACATCGTAACAGATCGTTTTATAATTTATAATCAAAATAGTTTGAGTGATGTAGACGACACCACAGGCACCCTTTTCCGGGATAAAACTTACCTATCTGCTAATCCAAGTTACCGTCTATGTATGTGCCCAATTTCATGAAAATCGGTTCAGCAGGTTTTGCGCGGAGGATTAACAAACAAAAAACATACAAACTTCCTCATTTACAATATTAGTATGATAGATCGCGAAAAAAATCTCTGCCTTTTGGTTCTACAGTAAGTAGTCAGGTGAAAAAAGCATCGATCTAGTGATCCCTGGGACGATTTAGACTCTAAATAAATTAGTTAAGTTTATATACCCAAAATAATTTATTATATTAATTTAGTCTGTTTACTTGTGCCACCACTAGAGGAAGACGATACGTCATGCGGACAGCCGACAGGTTTTCTGATGATAGAGAGGTAATGCACTTATGGGGCCTTATTTACACTGCAAAAAATACCACTTCGCATACAACGTTGTAAATATAGGCTTTATGAACTCGGCCCTAAACTCACATTTCGGTATTCTCATTTTTTACACTCTTTTTTTTAAAAAGTAACTTAAAAGTTTTGTATGCAAGATGCTACCAAGAATATGCACATAAATTCTTAGAAGTACCTGTTTTCGATTTGAACAAAAAATGAGCGAACAAAAACTAAGCAGTCGTTTCTATCACTGACTCATAGAAGCCAGATTCGAGGATCTTTTAATAAAAAAATCTCCAGACCCTGGTATTTAGCTACAAAAGCTCCGTTAAATCAATGCGAAGGTGTATTATTATTAATGGTTATAGACTAACATTAGAATGATTATTATTTTGTGTTAGGCAAAATAAGAGTATCTACCTAAAGTTATAATTTGAGTAATTATACAGTTGCCGAGTTAAAGTCCTGACGAAATTTGTCAAGAGCAGGATACGGGTCGGATTATTTATTTCTGGCACTATTAACTTAGTGTTTGCCACTATCCAGAACCTACTGGTAAATTTCTGCTTTATGTTGACAAAAAACCTATCTATAAGCGGCGAGTAACCTAATACTTAGATAGAAACCACCACTAATAATGGGTATTTGCAACAAAAAGTAAATTGTGTGTGTAGTAAATCAATGTGATACAGCCCCTGAAAAAATGTTAACCATCCTTGTAAAAAAATATTTGGAAACATCTTTGAAATAGGTACAGTTTGAGAATGGCGGTTCCAAATTTAAACTATTCATATATAGAACGTACGTGCAAAGCAAATACTTAGTAGGAGACGTCCTAACATTAGGATGTGTGGGTGGAAAGTCTTATAGAAGTTCCACATGCATCAAAACATTGGTTTTTTATGATATTGGAAAGAAAACAAGCAGACGGATTTCCTGATGGTAAGAAATTCACGCCGCCTAGAGACACCAAAGGTGGTAATGGTGCGTTGCCAACCTGAGGCCGAGCAAGTTTACCGGCTACCTTATCCTCCAAACCGAAACACGCCATGACGTTATGGCGGCAGGAATAGGTAAGGCGCTGGTACCAATCCGGGTGAGTCGCTGCGAAACTTTACCACCTAGTCCAGATTTCACGGTGTTAGTGACGGTAAGCCTATGCTTGCCTTTTACGAGCTGCGTGGCAGGTAAGCAGATGGTCTATTCTGCAAAGAAAACCAACACGGGAAAACGTTGGTTCGCATCCATGTGGAACGTAGATTTAACGCAAATTTTGATATGTTTCAAAGTTTTTACCAAGGTCACTTTTGTAGAAGGCGTGATTGGGGCGTAATTACAACCGTCTGGGCGATGCTAAAAGCAATTGTAGCTTGTGTTGCCAGAGTGAAACGCCAATGTGGACATTATGTTTTTTTTATATTACGAGAGGTCAAGGAACAAGCACACCGCTCTCCTGGTGATAAAAAGGTCTTCCGAATACTCCTCATTTTGCAAACGGTAGAAAAAAAGAGCTTTAACATGTTACTCATCACTACTTAGTATAAAACAAAGTAGCTTCCTCTGCCCCTATGTCCTTTTGTATACTTAAATCTTTAAAAAAATATCTGCACGCCCATATCCCCGAAGAGGCAGGCAGAGGCACAATTAGGGCAACCACGACTAGCCGAAGACACTAAGGTGATAGGTGGCAAGCCTATCGCCAACCAGGCACATATCCCATCCCGAGATTTTTTTTAATTATAAAATTGGATAAACCCAATTTTCTTTTTGTTGCCCGATCCGGGACCTCATGCAATGAAGTTTAACAACTGAACCGCTATACCACAAAGGCTATACTACGTAACGGATTTTGATGCGGTTTTCCTTAATAGATAAAGTGATTAAAGAGGAAGGTCTAAGTATATGTATATTTTATAACCGTGCGAAGCCGGGGCGGGCCGCTAGTGTAAAGTAAAAAAAAATGCAAACTGTTCATAATCCCCTGATTTCATTTTTCCATCACATACGACCTCTATTTTCATTCGCAAAGTGCCCTGAACTTTTTCTCAATTTAAGAAGATCATCTTTATGTCTTCAAGTTAAAGTTAAGTCAGTGGAGTTCACACAACAGATGTTTCATTTTATTGGGATTCGAAAAGTTGGCCGAAACTTTCAACTGCTCGTGAGATGAAATTTTATTTGTTAAAACCTTGGAGCATAGATTCGTATAGAGTTTTGGCTTGCAAAAGATGACGAACGTACAAAGTCTTCTGGAAGCGCATTTTTTTGTAATGTACCAGCTACGAACAAGGAATTCCTTGTTCGTAGTGTACCAGTCAACATCTGATGCTCGACTCTCGCGAAATTTCTTTTAACATTTCTAATATATATTGATAAACCATATATACTAATATTTAGTAATAAATTAGTTAAAAACGTTTAAAAATCCTTTTCTTATACAAGAACAAATCTTGGACACTTACAAAATTAAATGATTATTTATTTGTGCTAATATTTTTTTACGATGCAACTTAAGCTTAATGCCATTGTGTTTTTCAGAAATGTGTTTTTTAATTAATTAGTTTAATTAAAGTGTTTATACAGTTTCCGTTCTAAAGTCACTGTTTACAATCGACGTTTTCCATTATTCATTAAACTTATAATTTAATTAATTTCACACTGTTATCAAAACAAATTGTTATCGGCTCTTTTATTTATTTTATAAGTTATCGTACCTTACGGACTCTATATTAATTTATGCTTACATAAAAGTGAAAACTTTTTTAGAATTAACGTAACTCCAATAGCCGAAGTAGTTGTATGTTAGCAGTATTGATAGGGTTTGTTACCAAAGTCAAATTAATGTGTTTTTTTTAAAGAACTGCAATGTGAACAAAAACAAAACTAGACAACCAGAAACTATTATATCCAGCTTAATGTTTAAAGTAAATTATCGGTTACCATCCTCTCTTAACCAGAACATGACAATGGCGACGGTGATAACGATATTTAATATTTTTTTAATACTACAAAAACATTCAAATGTTTATCAAATAAACAGATGTGCATCGACTTCACACTCACACTTCTCACATTTCTAAAAATACTTTGACTATTGAAACCGTCATGCCCCATAAAAATCGATCAAACGTATTGTAGGATAAAAAAAAACGAAAACCTTTTTTTAATGGCTTATAATATGTTACTAACCTCTCGGGTTTTACAACTTCACTGGACTATAATGAAGACCTTGCTTTCATACCTACGAAGATACGCGTCAAACAGCTTAAAATATTTAATTCATTTTCCGTATTCGGATAAATCTCTCGACTTAAATCAAACCCAAGATCCAATTAGTTCTAGACACAGTCATGTTAGTGTCGACAATAAATTAACGTTTCGGTGATGGGGTCGGTGCAGAGTAATACACAAATGTACAATCATACAAACACACGCGCGACGAACAAGCGCGCTCCTACTGCAGTTTTACTCGAGACATTGTCACGTTGATGAAAGAATGTATGGAGAAGGCATTTATTTAATAATAATTATAATGTGATTTGTCAATACGAGTACGTTGTTAATACAGATAACCTAATTTCGAATTATTTCCTAATTATTTTCATTTAACTGGTTATACAATACGTCCTTACTAATCAAAATAAAGAGATAATAATATCTTCGCTGTACTCTATTACATTTTACTAAATTTTACTGAATAAATCAAATTTATTTCAAATCTGGTGCTACAAATACTTTGCTAAACTTTGTTGTCACAGGCAGAGCGATTTTGATTCCGGCAAATAATTCATTTTAAAATAATAATGAAGAACATGAATAATTTGTTGAAGAAGGCTAAATTTCTCTTTATGATTATTAGGTGGAGAATGGATTTTCTATTAAAATGGCTTCTTTTGACTACATTATGTGCGTGTACATAGACCCTTTAACCTACCTTACCCTAATGTTACCCATGCACGAAGTAACCCAAAAACACCAAGATGTATTGCATTTTTAAAAACATTTACGTATGTAATCGATGTAAAAGTAGTTTAGCCTTTTTATTTATGGGTAATATGTCTGCCAAAGGAGAATAAGAGACTAGGGAAGTAAAGATAAGTTGCAGCTAAATATATTCAATTAGCAATTCAGATTATTGTTAACTAATTCTGCATAATACTACGAGTGTAATTAATCTATAAAACTTACTTTCTAGTTATATTTTCCTTGACGTATTCGTAAAAGACATGGAATTTCATTTCTTTTTTTATAGAAACACATACTATGTTATCCCGAATATGTTACGAATATCGATGGGTAACCGTGACGTCACTGCTCCCCTTTATGTGGGCTACTGTAGTTACTGTTGAATCTTGATTTCATACAAGATTGACTTTCGGAATTAGTTTAGATTCACTGATTGGAGAGTAGACTCTTAAACACAATACTAGCGTATGATTTACATTTAATTCCAAAAAATCAAATAATCAAAAAAAAATTAACGAATTTTTAACTATAATTTATTATATCTGATGATAATAATTACATCATATTAGATTTCATTTTATACCCCTTAAGATAACACTAGTGAACTATTCATATTTAGTTACATAAATTTAAAGAATCTGATACAGCATTTTTATATAAAATTATATAATCATTATATAAAACACATGCCGTATCCAATACAATTTCAACACATAAAACGGCTGGTAGTGTTGTCCCGGAAATTCCCGACTCCCCCAATTAATTACCCAGACTGTTCCCCCGTCGATTTAACTTGTAAACGAGTGCATACTCCTACGGATTGCACTGGTATAATCCAACTTGGCTTATTTTGCTTCAGATGTTTTGTTACTAACTAAGCGAATTTTCTCCAGTGGTTTGGTCATATAGCTCGAGCAACCAAAAGAGTTCACATAGAATAAATGCCCTGATTTAAAAGTGCTAGACTTAAGAATACCTTTGAAGTGCTGGCTTGACGTGGCGGAGATGGGCATTGAAGCCAATAAGGTACCGCTGCGATATACTAATGATCAAGCAAATTGAAAGGAGAAAGGTAAAGATGTAAACTTTAATTTTATTTTGAAATATGAGGAGTTCTGTGAAGTATCCAATAGTGTCAAAGTTCATCAACTTATCCCTTTCTTCTTTGATATCTACAGACTTCCATATTCCCCCAATCACTATCCTGACATCAGGAAATAAAAAAAAAAACGTTTTTATAATTACACTTAATTTTATATCAGATTAGATCATTATTTTTTTATATTTATATAACTTTCAATTATCTGTATATTGTCACCATCAATATTCAACATTACCCTTGTTGATTCTTTTAAGTATATTTAAGATTTTTTTATTAGAAATTCATTTAACTAAATGATTAGAACTATTGAATAACAAAATAACGAATCTCACATAAAGAGCTACTGGCTAACAATCTAACCTCTGCTGGTAGCAAAGGAAATTGGTAATCAAATACCAAGTCCAACATTTAGCCTTTAACCAAATTCCAAATAATTCTGCTTTTCCCAACAAAACATAGAACAGTTGCTACAAATTGTTTTATTCCTAATTGCACGTTATTTAGTAGAGCAAGCCTAACTGAATGCTTGTTTAAGCTAATTGAAGACTACGAAAGCAGCAACAAATCTACGACTAACCAACAGAACAAATACCAGTAACTCAGATACGCTGATTCACAAATAATGTCCACTAGAGGATGCACTTTAAAGCTTAGAACACATTTGCGATTATGGATTTGTGGATACAGTAAATGTATATATTTAATTCTTTATTGTAATAAAAACAGCTATTAGTAGCATCTACAAATAAAGTTGTATGAAATGTGATATTATTTTGATTAAATCTTATTTCTAACAAATTCTGTTTATATAAATTGATATGTTATTACGCAGCACAAAATTTACAAAAAAAATACTGTTTCACTCATAACATAATATTCAACTGGTACGTAAGAGCAGTATTATCGCTTCAATGCTAACTCTACCAGAAAACCTTAGGGTAAAGCAGACAATTTACGTATTTAAAATTAAAGTATGGGCTTCATAGTACAAATTAAAAAAGTAAAGTATCTTCACGCCCATATCCCCGAAGATGTAGGCAGAGGCACAAACAGGGCACCCACGACTAGCCGAAGACACTAAGTCCCACAATGTGATAGGTTGCAAGCCTATCGCCAACTGGGCACATTTCCAATCCCGACCAACATTTTTTTATTAGAAAATTGGAAAAATCCAATTTTCTTTTTGTTGGCCGACCCGGCATTCGAACCCGAGACCTCATGCAGTCAAGTTCAACACCCGGACCGGTACACCACAGAGGCGATAGTAAAAAAAAAATTCAAAATACAAAAAAGCATGCCAAAGATATTCTGACTAGCTTTACATTATTTACTGGTAATTGAAATATAATTTTAAAGCACTCCTAAAAGACCCCATAGTTTTAGCTTTTTTAAATTTGAGTTTCAAAGATGGATGGATTCCATAATTTTTTAATCCTATTTGTGCAATAAATGATTCTGATTCTGATTTTGACGGCGTGGCACATAGAAAAAAGATGGCGATAAGAATAATATTGGATCGGTACCTGAAGGGTGAGATTATCCGTCGATCGTAACTTCTTCTAATCACTTTACAAAAATTTAAATCCTTTTTTAAGCATGCAAGCGTACGTGAATTAAATAAGATATAGTACACTAAATAAAGAATATGTTGATTCCGGTTAAGACGGATTGGCATCCGCAGTACAGCAGCATATTTGCGAAGTTCAAATATAAACCTTAGACAGAGGTTTCGAAGATGCTTCATCATCTTCATCATCATCATCATCAGCCGGAGGACGTCCACTGCTGCACATAGGCCTCCCCCAAAGAGTCATGGTCACCAGCCGCTTGTAACCTTAAGAAAGACGCTTAAGTTTGTTATATGTTATATTGTTTATCGGTTATGTCAATATAACAAATATCTACGTAGCCAAGTATGGATAAAAATAAAACTTCTTAAATCAAAACTTAGTCAAAATCTTCATAAAGGTAATGATCGATGGTCGTCGATTAAGTGTTTATTTGACTTCTGCTAATTATTTAACAAGCGCAAAAGTCATATTATTTGAAAGTATCCTGCAACTTCTGCCCTAGAGGAGTATAGCCAGTGCTTGCTATTGTCAAAAATAATACATTAGTGTTGTCCCATCTATCATCACTGATGTATTTTAATGATATATTATATACTTCTGAACATTAGGAAATAAGTTTGCATATCTGTCTTCGTAAACCACATAAATGTAGAAAATCGCAGATCTGTAAATGTCCTTAATCCGTTTAAGTATCTAATGGGCATTTGTGATAGTACTTGCGATGAAACTGTAATATATTTACGTACAAAATGCAATAATGCTTAATAAGACAGATGGAATAGAACAAAAATAAGACAGATGCAAAAAAACTATCAAGAAGAGAAAGCGACAGAAACAATAGCTTCTCAGCCAAATATACATGTTGGCATTGGCATGTCTTTTTTGGTCGACTATCTGTGTTTAGTTGCAAAGCCAAATTAATCTTGATTAGCAGCTCATAAGAATCATGCTTCGGTTTGTTATAATTAGTAGCACCGCATTACCTAGTCATGTTTTATGGATAATGCTGACCATTATCGTATTCCACATAGAAGAGTATGGTAGCTGATAGAGTCGAACACGTAAAATAACGCCCTAGATTCAGATTTGCAATCGAGTATTAGATTTGATTTTTACAGATGACGAGGCTTCGTCAATATATTTTTTTAAGCACGAGCCCTGTGCTTGGGTTGAATATCTACAAATCTTAAAGAAAGAAAAAAATAGCTAATGAGGCGAATCTCAAGCTGACGAATCCTATAACTATTTGAGCTAATGAATATTGAAATCCTGTTGCGAAATATTTAACTCCTTCCTTAACTGTGTAAGGAAAATGACCTCAAATTTTTCCACAATTGAAAAATATACCTCACTAATGAAAAACGTAACCAGATAAAATTTAGGATAAACATTTTAAAGGAACAATATTTAAATTCAATACTTCAAGAAGTTTACTAACAACCTGTATATAATAGAAGCATTGGCCGACAAACATACAAGTGGCAAAAATCATTATGGTCGTAGGACAATCGATAAACAGTGCCCCGTATTGATGATAGTTTGCCGAATATTCAAAAAAAATGTAAAGCCAAAAAAACATTAACAAAAAGCTAAAACACTATTTTTTTTATCTTATATATATTTTGTCAAATTAAACCATCTTGTTTGTAAGCAAAGACACGTTTGTTTAAAAATATTATGATAATATAACACAGTGTACTTAAACATTTAGTATGTGTATAAAAGGCGAAAAAACGGAACCCTTATAGATTCGTTATATCTGTCCGTCTGTATGTCACAGCCACTTTTTTTCGAAATTATAAAATCTGTGCTGTTAAAACTTGGTAAGTAGATGCATTCTGTGAACCGTGTTAAGATGTTTACACACCTCATTAACATTTTGTTCCTTATACTTAGAACTAAAATGATTTTTTTTCATCAAATCCATAAGTATGGGGTATCTATGAACAGTCTTCAAAAATGATGTTAAGGTCTCTACTATCCCTTTTTTCGAAATTTAATAATTTGCCTGAGAGACACTTCCAAAGTGGTAAACTGTTCCTCCCCCCGTTAGAACGATACCCTTAAAATTAAGATGGTATTGTAATCGAGTTACACTACTGTTATCCCCAATATGTATTTGCCACGAAGTAGCTCATATTTGTATAGGGCTGGAGCTGAGTGATCCGCCATCGTGTGGATACGCGAGCAATCATGGCTTCCTTTGATGATCGTCTGTATAACCGATGCGAAGTTCGTTCATTTCACCACCGATCACAGGCTATTGCACCCTTTACACGATCCTGAACGTCTGCTACCGTCACGCGTCCAATTGAGAAGAGGGTTCTTTACAGTTTGCTTACTTTGAGGTTAAATAAGACAGTTATCTATATATTAATAAGTGATGCCAAAACTTTGGACCCCTTTTTACGAAAATTGCGCGGACGCAGGAGCATTAAATTTGGCACACTTATGGTTTATGCGTAGGAGAAGTGCAGAACGCTAATATTTTTCAATAATAATGCTTATAAAGTACGTTTAATCAATAAATAAAACATTACTCGCACTACCATGTATTAGACACACACAAACAAATTTATTAATGATAACGATAAAAGATCACAGATGGGGCACTAACTATTTATAAAGTTTAGTAGTTGGTCTTTAAAATTTACTATGGTCGAATTTCGACCAACGCGCGACCACTAGTATTTTTTAGGTTAGTGCTAAGAATCTTCTCCTATACCGACTGCAGTCTAATTCTACGAGTATACAGACGAAGGTTTTTAGTCTGTATTGGATTAGTATCTTTGATTCGTCCTCTTTTCATGACCAAATATACGAAAGAAAAAGAACGTCGTGTATTTGCTTTTATTTATAAATATATTAAAAAATAGAACAGTAACAACCCTGCTTCCTTGTCAGATAATGAAGACGTTTGTAATACGGCTCTACATCACTTGTAGGTAGTACTCACGCAAATTAATCAAAGGGAAATATTTATGCCGACACATGCCATGAAATGATGATGAACCCGCATTTCTAAGGTCCAAGTGACACGAAAAAGCGGGCTAAACAAAACTAACATTTATTTACTTCCCGCAAAAAAAAAGCTTTCAATTTTAATATTTGATATCATTTTTTAGAATTTTTTTAAGTTGAATTTGCCATATGTACTATATGTACCATATATCGGAAGCTAAACAAACTGTTTCTGGTAGTAATAAATTTCCGTCATCTGAAGACAACTATGAACTAGCACTGTGATGCTGCGTTTGTTAGCTTGCGATAAAGGCTGAGCCTTTTGCAGACCTGTTGAATTTAAGTACTGCTTGCATTTTTTAAACCTATTTTGGTTTCCTCAGCTTTCAGTGTATATCTGTAAAGGTTAACTTAGTAAATTGTCAAACAGCTCGTAATTTACACCACAAAATTCACACGGGTTGCTTTAAACAATACATCTCACAGTACTTTGTCTTTACAAACAATTAGTGTGGAGAATTTGCTTTTGACCTATTCGATACAAATTAATACATTTACAGTTTCATGCGATCCTCGTCAACACGCGTTTACGGAATAATAATGTATTACAATGCTTACGTTTCGGTAATTTGTTAACGGCTCAAGTCACAGGGAGACCGTAGGGGACAAAGGTTTCAATAGGGAAATTTGATGCTTTCGTACATACAGAATATATAGCGGAATCTAATAATAGTTTACCAATCCAAGTCTGTACCTCCACCGTACCGATATCGAGTCTTTCTTATTATTATCATAATATACGTGAAACAAAGACTTTGGACCTTTTTTTACGATAATTGCGCGGACGGAGGAGTATGAAATTTGGCACACCTACAGCTTATCTGTACGAGAAATGCAAAATGTTCTAGCCCTGATGATGCTGTCGTAAGCGAAACCGTTAGGCTATTTATAAAATAATAAATTATAAGTGATACGTAAAGCAGTACAAGTGTTTCTTCATTTAAAAATATGAATATTCTGAAGTTTTACCAAGCGCCGACGATGAAAAATATCAAAAATATCAAAGAAATGCACTAAGATTGTTCAATAGTATTGCTTATAAAGTGCATTAAATAAAAAATAAGACATTACACAAATATGTATTAATAACCATGCATGTGACACACACAAACAAATATAATGAAAATAGCGACAAAATATCACAGATGGTGCACAAACTATAATCAAAAAGTTTTGCAACAAAGTCGACCAATGGGCGACCACTATTTATTTAAAATGGTCAGCCTAAAACAAAGTTTTTATAACCCTAAAAGGTTCTGATATAAAATTTTCCCCCTAAGTTAATTCTTTCGACGTCCTTTTAACAAATCAGTCATTATTACTTATGATCTTAGATAAGGAAAATTTTCTTTTATTACATTCAAGAAACAGGTTGTTTTGTTTAAAAAAATAATTTTTTGAACTTCTTAAGTAACGTCTTGCTACTTTTGGAAAAACAACGAATTATTTTACTTAAAAGCCATGACGTCACCAGCCGGTAAATTGGATTGTGTTCAGGCATAAACCATCTGAACGCTTTGTTTATATGCAAATGTATATATAACCATGCATTTTGTATTTTGCTTCGGATAAAAATTGTAATCTGTTTTTTTAACGTTTAATTACTTCACTCAGATCCTTTAAAATAACAGGTACATATATATTTTTTATTCCCGTGATGATAACGCAACAATTCGCATTACATATTAATTGTTTTGTCTTTATTTCATCTCCTTTTATTTCTATATGAGCAAACTTTATTATTGGAAGAATAAAAAAAAACTATTTGGCGAGTTATATTTTATTTCAAACCCACTCTTTCTTTGATCTCACTGATGCAAATGTGGTTCTATGCAAGTTCTTTGGCAGCTAAATTCATAAACCTGTCATTTCATACATGTCGAATACGTTATATGTTGTTATTAGCATCGAATTGTATTTATTCTGACATAATTGTGAAACGTTTTATTGAGTGCCGCAAGTTACTTATTCATATGTGAACCACTGTTTAAAATAAGCTTGACATTACAGACACAATAACATATGGTAGGTAAACTTTGATATAATAATTTAAATTTTCTGGTTATGATTTTAATTTTTGTTTGATATTTATGAAAGGGACACAACGGTTATGAATGGGACATACAAATGCCACCAAAGAAGAGAACGGGCGTTGATGCACACAAACTTGAAGAGTCAGTCAATGAAGCATTACAGAAAGGAATTTCGGTACAAGAAAACCATTTAACTTTGTTGATTTCTATTTAAGTTATATAAAATTGTTTGTTATCTCGGTTTTTATGATGAGTACAATAACATTTAATAATGACTGTAGTTCTAGTCACTTTCAAATTTGGTTTATTTACCCATATTTCCTAGAAATTAGGTGCCGTCCCTTTCATAAATTGGTGTGTCCCTTCCGATACAGTACATTTATGAAAGGGACAAAAACTAATATTTTTTAAAAGCCAGAAATTAATAACTAGAAATCTATTGAAGGCAATTATTGTATTTCGTTTCAATAACTTACTCGTATTAGTGAAAAGCTTTCTAATCAACACTTACCGCTTTCATATATCTTCTTAATAACTTACTAGGACCTGAAATGCATTAATGTCCCTTTCATGCCAACTCTCCCATATTACCTAAAACTTATTTAAAATTTACCAAATTATCTGATTATGAAGATTTGATTTTTAAAACCTCTGTGTTTCCGATTCTAAATGTTTCCAGTACTAGACATTGTTTAAATAAAGTTGCACTTAACTGACAATTTAAGCACCTATGCAAACTAAACAGCAGCATTAAAGCCGATGGAGTTCTCCGAATTAATCCGGCGGCGGCTGCTAATTGAAAATAGGTGTCGCGAGACTCACCTGACGAGAGCCATTTCACTATAGCCATCGATCGTCGACCACAACTAGATACTTGTACCGTCTTATTGTAATATTTTACCTTTTACATATCTGCTGTAATGTACTGTATTCTACGATTGCCTTTATTCTCTCTTTAATTTTTATGGGCTAGTTTTGGGTAAGCGGGAACGTCCACCAACATTTTACAGGACTTGGTTTGGGAGCTCCATATGTCCAACGACACCTCAACTGTTACTTTAGCGCAGCGGCAAGTGGGAGAACAATTCGATATCAATCAGTTAGTATTTCCTTCAGACAAGTTATTACCAGTCTAGATTTATATAGTTTTATTTAAAGAATTTATAATCAAACGAAAGATGAAGCTCCACAACTCTTTGTTAAGCGCATGACGCGACTTTGTCTTACAAATTTTCTTATGACGTGCGCATTACACTGACCCTATGGGTGTAAATAGATACATAATCAAATTTAGCTGCTGCTGATTATCAAACACATTTCAACATTCAGATAAAATTTACTTTGAAGGCCTCTAAAAGATGGCGCAGCTCTTTACATAATATTACATCCCTGTAACAAGTTATTCTACAAAAACTTACCGATAGATCTGAAGTCTCTGAAGTACTATTTTAAATAACTTTACAAAACTTAAACATAATCTAGTGAGCTGTCATCGTTGACGTGTAAATTTACTTATAAGAGGTCGTAATCTATGGTTCTGACATTATTATGGCTGTTCAGAAAAATTAGTGTATCGATATCGATACATGATCTATTAGTGATGATCGATAATTAAGTTTAGATAATAAATAGATAACAATTATCATTTACATACCGATTAAAATTGCTACTATCAACATACTTACTTACTAAGTGCTACTTAAATAGCTTAAAATTATGGAAATGTATTAAAAAGAAAAAAAGAATATTTATATACTTTCACTAACATATGTTTTTACATTGTGGCTTGCAAATATGTTTATATTTATATAAGTTAACTCTTTATGTTTATTAATAATTTCATTAATATTACAAAAATGTGATAAGACTACATTCAAACCATTTTCGTTACTTTACACTGAGCATTTGAACGAATTCTTATTTATTATTTATCTTTTTTATTCTATTGAAATTTTCAATGTTAATTGTATCTTTTGACATCTTGTCTCAATATTCTTCTCATAGAACGTAAAAAAAATATTGACTATTATAAAAGCACATCACTATGAAATTTAAAACAAAATGTGGCGTACTTGGCTATCACGAGGACTGTCAAAACGTCACTTTAAATTATAGCGAAAATGAGTTTAAACAAAAATGACGTTAACTCTTTCGGCATACGTAATATCAACATTTGTTGAAAAAGAGACAAAGAGATTTTGTTTTGTTATATGTCAATTTTTACGGTATTTATTGAAATTTGCTAAAGAACATCGTTGCACTTCTTAATATTCAATATAGTAATATTCAAATTTCTATTCCTTTATCTATGGTATTGATCATGGTGCCAGACTGTCGTAAGGTTATTCAAAAATTGAAGCACATTTTAGAAGTGATACAGCGTTTAATCAACATCCATTTCTAAAGTGAAATTTAATAAAACATTTGAAATATGAACCGACTTCAAATATACAAACTAAAAAGCGAAAACAATATTTTTTCCGATTTACATAACATTTTAATGTGATGTAAAAACAAAGTATGTAATAGGAGACGTAGCTAGAACTGATACAAAAGTTTTAATTGATGACGTTGTGTTAGAGAAAGTGAATGAAATTATATATCTTGTTTGTGCTTTTAGTAGGGATGGAAGTTACACCGCGTAAAGGAGAGCGTGTGTAGGAAACAGCGTGAATGGAGCCCTGGATAAGCTATTTTAAAGCGAGATTTTGCGTCAAATACTAAACTCCCTTTTCTTAATTCTGTCCGTATCCCAACGTTTTTATATGGAAGCAAGAGTTAGGTATATCAGGAAAAGCACGAAAGTAGGATAAATGCGGTCGAACTGAGAGTGCTCTGGCAAATCTGAGGTATAGCGAATGCTGAATACATTTGTAACAGGGAGATCCAAAAAAGAGTACCGTAGGTAGGTAGGGTAGAGAGCAGGCTTACCGTCTTGACCTTGACATCTGACATCAGACATGATAGTGATATGATAATGGAAGGCAAACAAACAGATGGATTTCCTAATTGTAAGAAATTCACGCCGCCTAGAGACACCAAAGGTGGTAATGGTGCATTGCCAAACTGAGGCCGGGATGTTAGGCCTCAATCAAAGTAAGTTTACCGACTACCTTACCCTCCAAACCGGGACACGTCATGACGTTATGGCTGCAGGAATAGGTAAGGCGGTGGCACCAATCCGGGTGAATCGCTGCGAAATTCTACCACCTTGTCAGATGTCACGGTATTAGTGACGGTAAGCCTATGCTCGTCTTTTACGAGCTGCCTGGTAGGAAGGCAGATGGACTATTCTGCAAAAGAATCCGGACCAACACGGGGAACAAACAAACAACAACAACCACAAACAAGTAACAAAGTAGATAATACAGTTGTAAATGTTTTAAAGGTAAGTAGTGTCAATAACGTGCCCAGATTTTTGTGTATGTATATTTATTTGTATGTAAGTAGATGTTATATTGTTGGCACCCACATCGAAATAATACGTAATAGACTATTTGGATCCCAAAATGAAGGAATTTGTTTTGTAATGAATGAAAGTATTGTTTTGTACTTTTGAATTCGTATGTTTGTAGCCTTTCCAACTTGAAAATATTTTTTATTTACGGTTCTTATTTCTATTTTTTGGTTTTATTGTGTTTTTGATAATACCAATTGATACTATAACTGCCTTTAGGAATTGGCAAGAATATATGTATACTTATTAAAGATAAGTGTAATATAGTTAAGTTAGTTTTTTGAATTAAAGCTGACGTGAGCGAGATAGTTCTTAGCTAAATTCTTGGGCGTGATGAAGTAAACTGGACTGAGCATTATTTAAAAAAAGAACCCAACGACAAAGAAATCGCAATGGAGGATGGCATTGTAGTATTACGACAACTTAAATTAGTTTCCTTTTTTTTGTGAAAGGCTCAGCGAACAACCTCACAGCTTTCCTGACGGTAAGAGATAAACATGACCTTCAGACACCATAGATAATACAGGAGGACCAAAAGGTTTTCCAAGGTTTTTCCAAAAGGACAAAAAGGTAAAAGTTTACGGGGTAAAAAATGACTTCGGAATCGCACAGTTGTAGATCGCCACGCCTCGAAATGATGGGCATGATATCTTAACCTCTGAAGCGATGTCCGAAGGTGGAAATCAGCGGCTGGAATTAAACCAAACAACTCCTCAGAGCATTCCCCGTGATAGATGCGGTAAAGAACACTGAGTGACCCAACATCTCTACGCAAAGCTAAGGAATCAAGCCAATTGGTAATTGCCCGGTCATTGACAATTCGAATTGCTCTACGTAGAATGCGGTCAAATGGAAGGAGCTGGTACTTTGGAGCCCCTGCCCAGAGTTAAGAACAGTACTCCATATGAGGCCGAATTTGCGCTTTATATAGTTGCAAGCGATGGGTCGGCTTGAAATACTGACTCGCCTTACTGAACTCACCATGTTTCTTAGAGGCTATTTTAGCCTTCTCCTCCAGATGACCATGTAATTGAACATTACTCGAAATGTGAACACCGAGTATACCAATGCAGGCTATGGCAGAAATGGAAACGTTCCAAAGAAGATGTGACAAAGGGAGTCTTTTTAGCGGAAAATGCGCAAACTTGTGTCTTATTTTGGTTAAATTGCACCAGATTCTGCTGGCCCCAAAACGAAATTTCAGACAAAAGATTGTCAATTTTATACACAAGTTCCCGTTCCTGTTCCCGCGATATATTATGTCGGCCCCAGTGGTGTCGTCTGCATAGCACTGAGTGTCACTAATTTGCAACATGTCATTGATATGCAGAAGAAACAACGTAGGAGAAATCACACATCCTTGGGGAACACCAGCATTGACAGGTTT